>MJUU01007299.1:20960-34388 GCA_002080025.1 Modiolus philippinarum
AAAAAAAAAAAAAAAAAAAAAAAACAAACAAACAAACAAAAAATTCAAAACTGTTCGACCCTGTGGTGCACCAAGTTAATCTTCCCTCTTGGTAGATGTACGTTTCCAATTTAAATTCGGGATTATATATATATATAAAGTAAGAACTGGATTTCTGTCAATTTTTCAATGAATATCCACAAATCTCAAAATTAATTTAAAAAAATTCCCTTCGGTTTCTATTAATAAGGGAACCTGATCTTTGATAAACAATAAACTCGAACGTCTTGTACTCGTTTGTTAATCAATTTTCAAGGAAAATCTGAGGTTGCATATATATACGATCCGATCAAATATGTTATTCCTTCATTACCTAAATATCAGTTTAATTTGTGTACCAGCGCAGTTGATTCCAGTTTTAAATAGCATACACTTGTATAAATTTCCTTTTTCTAGTGTTTCATCACATTTCTGTAATGGGCCATATACAATGTAACCAATTTTACAGTATTTACGTAAAGGTTAAAGATGCATATAATGTTTTCTTAGTATAATAAATTCTATCGTTTCGAAAACGAAAGCTTGAACGAAATTCAGTAAGCATATTGCGCATGTACAAACTATGTGAAACAATTTAACAATAAAATCAAACCACTAATTAAATGAAAACAAAAATTCACGTTCTAAAATTGACACCTTGGAGAAAAATCCAAATAATAAATGAAGGTATATGGAGTAAATGGAAAATAATAATAGAAAACCGCTTTTATTGTTGTTCTTCATCTTTTTTTTAAGTCACCCTAAGGCCTTCAACAATAGGCTTTACTTATACCTCAAATTAAGTTCAAAATGGCCCCTCGCAGGAGTGAATTCAGTCAATAAACATGACATCATTAAGCATCGCCCATTTTGGAGAAAGCTCTCAGTAATGTAATGAAGAATAAAATGAGATGCATATGATTCCAGGACATTATTTGAGATAAATATTTTTTAAAAGCTAGTTTATATGTGATGTTTTAAAAGCAAAGGAAGTAATCTGACAACATTTTACATTTTTTTCATAGCGAGTTTAAGAAAAAGGGGTCAAAGAAAGAAATTCAGTGCGAAATTGTCATATCCGCTTCCATGTCATGGAAATGGCTAAAAAATGCCACATGTTTTGACAGTGCCAAAATTAGACCTAAATTTATATTTAACTGAATGATATACAAAAGTTCCTGATTAATTACTGGAAAATTACTATGCGTGTTCATTGACTCAGAACTTAAGGTAGATAGACACTTTGTTTATTTCGCTGAACTTGATTACTCTTTATTTAGGAGCCAACTCCGACCTGCCGTTGGGTGTGGGGTTTCCTCACCGTTCATTGAAGATCTTATGGTGGCTTTGAGTTGTAATTACTACCCTTTGGATCGTTGTCTCTTTGGCACATTCCCCGTTTCCCATCTTTTTCCTACTTATGTTCAAATAGATGAAAATTTGCTATAGCCGGCTCAATTGAAGATCAGATCCTACCAACTGTAATCAATGGGTCGCCATGCTTGTTTTCTCTGTAATTGAGGTCAAAGTATTTTTAGCCATTTTCACCTTAATTTACGAAGATTGTACGGGGAAAATATGGAAAGGCAACATTCTGAACCTTTTATCAATGAGAATTTTATATGTTTTTGTAAATAGATAGTTTATGATATGATCTATTTATTACAATGAAAAATGTATATGTCACCATGCTTTCAACGGAGATATTTTACGAATCGTCAGGATTAATCATTATGTACGGGAAAACGGAAATAATTCGCTACAAAATGGACAAAATATGACGTTTGACAAGTGTCAGTCAATTATAACGTCAAAAGGGAAAAGCTATCAAATTACTGTTCCGACCCGAAGATCAAACCTATCCCGTACCTGACTCTCAATTTTTAAAATGCGCGAGTGGGTTGGGTAGCGCTACAGTGTCTTTCTACTTTAACATAGAAAGTAATGGAGATTTATTTCCCCCTAGTACCGGTTTCAGCGGATTTCATAGCGAGAAGTCAACCAACGCTACGTCCATGTTATTTCACGTCATGCAGGATAGTCAACAAACATAAAGTTTACTGGCAAAGTGTTCATATAATTGCCCGACGAAAAGACCAACAGAAGACAATTACAACATATAAACAACAACAGAACACTCATCGAGTCAGTAATACTGAATATATGCAACAATGCAAAAACAAAATCAAATGCATAAATCTAAAACTTCTGAGGTAGTTTACGTAGCAAGAAAACGTGACTTTTGAGCGCACAGAAATAACTTAGAAACCAATGACTTCATTTCTCTCAACGTGCGGGATAATGAGAAACATTGTAAGAACTATATAAATCTTATGGAGTTTTAACAGAATTTTAAATATACGATACTTTTCCTGAAACTGGCCGGAAATCGCTTTTATTCAGTCCAGACGGAAATTTTGAAAATCCAAAACACAGCAATGTATAGATAAAAAAATTAAAGACAAGAAATGAATAGAATTGCAACTAAAAGCAACATGTGAATCATTCGATTCTAATTTTTACTTTGGCTTCCAAGTCCTTTTTAAGATACTAAATGTTTTCACCACGTGTATCACATCCTAAACAAGTCACATGGAGCTCCTTTGCAATTTTTAAAAGAAATACAAATAAACCCTTTCAAACTAAGGATATCTCCCTGTTGCAAAGCTCTGTACTAAAGTTGATTTTGGCTTTTTATTCAGATTATATTGGTTTTTGGTTCTCTCTCACAAATCTTTTGGTTGATGATCCAAATATTTTGACTTGATGTGTCATGAAGAGACATAAGTTGTCGAAATTGCCAACTGCAGAAACTAAATTAAAAGGAAGAGGAGGTTTGGTATGCCATATAACTTGTTTAACCCACCATTTCTTTTAAAATGCCCGTACCAGGTCAGGACCATTGCAGTGCACAATTTTTCCGGGTTCAACCTGAATTGTCTTTTTGTCTCATGAAATCCGGCTCTTGACAACTCTGTTCGGTAATTTTGTTATTAACTCCACCCAGTATTTTGTCATTTATTACAACTGGGCCGTTTTCTCTGCTGAAGGACTGTTAGTCCTCGAAGGTATTCACCAAACCAGCCGACAGTACTTCTGTGCTAACTTGAAATTATTAAAGGAAAGATAACAGGAAACACTTGCAATGGCCGACACTACAATCACATGCCACAATCTACAAGGGAACTGAACAAGAAAAACAATAAAATGACAAAGACAAACATAGACAAAGATAGGAACTCGGGATAGCCGGACTTGGTACCGGCACTAGGAACAGCTAGCGATAGGGTTAAACCGGTCTATTGGTACCCAAACCTCCCCTTTCTCTATCCCGTTTCCCTATAGTATAAAAAACATACAAATAAAATCCAATACAGGAAACCACTAACTCCAAGACAACAATTTTGAAAGGGAAGGAATAAGACAAAACGTAATTTAGATAAATGCATGGGTGTTTGGTGGAACACACGTGTCGCCTGCACTATATATATTTAAGAATTCCTGTTTTGTGATATAATGACAAAGTCAAAAGATAATCAGAAAAAATCGAAATTAAAGCATATCAAAATGCATTGGCACAATCTACAATGTACAATGTATATTGAAGCATTCTGCAAGTTTGGATGGAAAGTACCAAGCAGTTTAAGAGGAGTTGCGGATAATGGAGGTTTACCCTATGACACCAATAAGCTAAAATGACAAAGTCCAAAAATATTAAGAAAATCTAAAAAAATTCAAAATTAATCAAAAACTAAAAGCATGGTGCACATCTGCAATATATATTGAAGTATTCCTGGAAGTTTGGTTGGAAAGTACCAAACCATCTAGGAGGAGTTGCATATAATGGAGGTATACCCTATGACACCAATAAGCTAAAATAACAAAGTCCAAAGATAGCTAAAAATCTGAAAGAATCAAAATTAATCAAAAACTTAATCCATGGTGCACATCTGCAATATATATTGAAGCCTTCTTGCAAGTTTGGTTTGAAAGTACCAAGCGGTCTAGGAGGAGTTGCGGGTAATGGATGTATACCCTATGACGCCAATAAGCTAAAAAGACAAAGTCCAAAGATAGCTAGAAAATCTGAAAAAAAAAAATCAAAATTAATCAAAAACGAAATGCATGGTGCACATCTGCAATATATATTGAAGCAGTCTTGCAAGTTTGGTAGCAAAGTATCAAATGGTCTAGGAGGAGTTGCGGATAATGGAGGTTTTACCCTATGACTCCACTAAACTAAAACGACAAAGTGCAAAAATAGCTTTAAAATCTGGAAAAACAAATAAAGAAAGAAAACCTAAATACATGGTGCACATCTACAATATATACTGAACAATTCCTGCAAGTTTCATTGGAAAGTACCCTGCGGTTTACGAGGAGATGCGGATAATGGTAAAAATTGTGGAGCCAAACAGACAGACATACAGACAGACGGACAGACGCAAGACGACGGATAGTGATCCCTATGTGCCGATCCTGCACTAAGTGCAGGCGACATAAAATAGATCAAGGAGTGCTCGCCGCTAAACTGCCGGCTAGCTCAAGGAGCCTAGTCTGCTGGTAAAACACTGTAAGGGATTAAAATTAAATTCAAAGCTTCCTGAAGGGTTTGGCAAAGAATCATCATGGATTTCAGTAGACATTGGCAGTATCAGTGAGAGGCCAGTATAACTCTAAAATCTTCAGGTCATTGGATCCCAAAGCCAATTTAACGGAATTATGAAGAATATCCGGGCAATATCCCCTATTACGTAAAGAATGTAAGTTACGTTCCAGTGTTTCTGGAGTTTTTATCAGTTTTTGACATTTTTAACAACATTTTTCGTAAAAACAAGGGTGAGAAATCCCCTTAGTAATAAGCTGTTTGCGAGTCGCACCATATTTAGATATCAAGTGTTCATATCTTCTATAAAACTTCTTTAAAGTGTCTATCAATCTATGAAATCTGTAACCTTGTTGTAAAAGTTTGGATGTGATAGTAAGGTTACGTTCATTAATGTCGTCAAGAGCAGAAAGCCGATTTTATACATGGGTTGCGCATTGTTTCCATTCCGGATTTAACTCGTCATTTAGACGAGGTCATCTGGGGTCAATCGGAGGAAAAATGACATCATCCAACGTTGGAGCAAGGGACACATATTTTCTACCAACGAATCTTACGTTGTTATTTAACATACGGGTAAAAAGTCGTTTTCAACTAACAAAGAAATCCACGAGGAACATTTCCAACCCACAAAAAACGAAACTTGAATGGAAATGAGGAAATTACTATCTTCGTCTATCAGCGTCTTGGAACCAGTTTTGTACCAGATTACTCCTTGTTTGGCTAAAATAATGAGCGATCCCGCAAATGCGCAATCGGTGTATTGGTTTCACTAACAATTTTTCAAACTGATTATGAGGAGCATATTCCTCTTGCAAAGCCCTGTCCTTAGCGGATTTTGGTTTTTCATTTTTATTAATTGGTGCTTTTTCTTTATTTCAGATTTTTAAACATCTTTTAGATAATATTCAAAATGTTTTGATTTGATCTTCTCTGAAAAACCTCTTTGAGCCTGTCTAAAGTGTGTCTTTTAAAATCTTTGTCTAATTTTATTTTAATGGTAAGGATTCTAAGTGATGCAGTATTGTATCACTATAATAGCTTGTCTATTTTCTAGAAATAAACAGATATAGAAAAAGGAGTTCATGTCCATAATAAAAAGAAAATAAATAATATTGAGTATTGTTCACGAGACGCAACCCCAATAAATGTTAATGGAAAAATCTAACAATTTCTCCCATTTTCGGTCCCCCTGTTAAATGGTAAAAATCATAATGTATTTTGAATTTACTTAAATCCATATCATAATGTTTTGAATTTACTTAAATCCATATCATAATGTTTTGAATTTACTTAAATCCATATCATAATGTTTTGAATTTACTTAAATCCATCTTATAAATTAATTGGTATTTACTTCATTACTTTTAAATGAATATGCGTCTTTATCTTTTTATCATGTAAGGTTACAATATACCTCCAGTTTCTATGAATGTTGTAATCCATGTGTTTTCACATTCATCTTCTATTTTCACAAGGTTTGAACCTTCTTGTCTGCACTCGTTCTACAGAAAAGAAAAAAATTGTTTATATCCTTTTGGTTAAAAGATTAATTAAGACAAAACTTAAGCGAGATAAGAACACAAAGCATAGCAACATTGATTGTCACGCAAAGCCTTCAGTGATTTCAATCATCGTTACCTATTTGAGGTTCAAAAGACCATTGGTATTGGGTCTGTAAGTATCGGCATGTGACTCACGAGAATTCACGATAAACAGGCAATCCGAAAACTTTTCCCACCAAAACAAAACGTCTGTGGATTATGATGTTCAATTTTTGTATGAAACGTCATTTATATTTGTTAAAAATTTAACTTCCAGATACAACTTTTAATTCCGGAAGTTCCAAATTTGTACGAGTCTTAAAGGCCCTATAGAAGTCAAAACATAAATCTTTCCTATAGTTACTGATGTATGTAATGTAGATAACATTTACCTTTTAATACGAACTTGGAGACTATCAATGGTGAATCTTCCGACAAAATATTCTTGTATCTCAGATCTTCGGTATTCGTTTGCCGATGTATTTTAATCGTATATAAACTCACGAAGAACAACAATCAAAGCGTTGTTTCATCGATAACTTCTTCCCTTCATCTCATGTGCATTTACTCCATATCTTTTCATTGTTCATGTAACTCATGTACGAAATTTATGGCAATTTTTTTTATTTCTCTAACTGTTCAAGCTTCAAAGAAGTAAGTGGAAACATTACCCTCTGCCATTAATTCGTGAAATGAAAAATAAAAAAAACTCTAGGAGTGTCATATTGAAAAATGTCAATATTCAGAGCAACAGAATGATTGAACGGTGCCTCTTGTATTTTTTTTATTGTTCTTAAAATGTTACTACCAACAAACTGAAACATGTTGCATAATTATTTCAAACCTTAACACCAAATTGAGAACTAAACACTCTTTCACAGTATTAAATTGAAATATCATGTGATGTATCCCCAAATCACGACACAATTTAAATAGGCAGACACCCAATAAAAAAGCAGTAAAATTTAGCATGGTTTTATCGTCTTTGTTTTTTTATTTTCGATTGACATGAATTTCCCATGGATGTAGCGTTTTGCGCTATCTACAAAAGTAAGTTCTACTGGTGTTAACGAAAACCTGTGTTTTTATATAAAATTTTAAGCCTTATGAGACAGATCGATTTAACTAACCCTACCACCGAATTTTGCAAGTGTTGGTACACTGTACCAAATCCAAGTGTTAAGAGTTGTTACATCTTCGCTAGCCAAGGTTATGATCCGCTCCTCTCGTCTTCCTCTGAAAGAGGAGAGTAGCGGACCGTAACCCTTGGCTAGCGGAGATGGAGTTATTATCGTTGTTTTACGTCTTGGTGGTTTTGGTGTGGAGCTGTCTTGCAGACTGTGGTTAATATTTTCGGTCAAAATGGGTATTTTCGTATTTCCTACTGCCTTTTCCTTTTTATTATGCTTGTTCATAGAACAAAAACACTATTCCAAAAGCTGCAGAGGCAGGGATTTGTTCAGCCTTTGTACTTTCACTCAAACAAATTATGTCAACATAAAATTATACCCCCACTCGTGAGTGGGTGGTATATTGGAATACCCTTGTCCGTCCGTCCGTCCTTCCATCCGTCCGTCCTTCCGTCTGTCCGTCAGAAGTTTATCGTATTTTTCTCAGCAACTGCTGGGCCCATTCATTTCAAATTTGGTATTTGACTTTATATATAGGGGGAATGTGTTATCTGCCATTTCGGTCTCCTAATGATATCAACTTCCTGTTTGGTGGAACTTAGCCATTTTCCCTTAATTGAACATAGTGACAATTTTCGTCGCACTTTTCTCAGCTAGTGCTGGGCCGATTTATTTCAAATTTGGTATTTGACTTTATATATATGGAAATGCGTCGCCTCCTATGATATCAACTTCCTGTTTGGCGGGACTTAGCCATTTCCCTTAAATTGAACATAGTGAAAAATTTCGTCGCACTTTTCTCAGCTACTGCTGGGCTGATTTATTTCAAATTTGATATTTGACTTTATATATAGGGGGAATGCGTCGCCTCCCATTTCGGTCGCTTTATGATATCAACTTCCTGTTTGTAGGGACTTTGCCATTTTTTCCTTTATTAAACATAGTGAAAATTTTCGTCGCACTTTTCTCAGCTACTGCTGGGCCGATTTATTTCAAATTTGGTATTTGGCTTTATATATATAGGGGAAATGTGTCGTCTCCCATTTTGGTCGACTTATGAAATCAACTTCCTGTTTGGCAGGACTTAGCCATTTTTCCCTTTGTTGAACATAGTGAAAATTTTCGTCGCACTTTTCACAGCAACTGCTGAGCCGATTTATTTCAAATTTGGTATTTGACTTTATATATAGGAGGAATGTGTCGTCTCTCATTTTGGTCGCCTTATGATATCAACTTCCTGTTTGGCAGGACTTTGTCATTTTTCCCTTTATTGAACATAGTGAAAATTTTTGTCGCACTTTTCTCAGCTACTGCTTGGATGATTTATTTCAACGAGTGGGGGTATACCTAGCACGACAACGCGTGCAACCTCATGTTAATAAAAAATGTTAATGTTAATGTCAGCTAGATTTAATGTCTTCATTGATTTCACATTGCCAGTTTTGACTTAATCCTGGTTTGACTCAATGATAGAGAGACCTTAAGTGTAATCCTGCCTTAATTGTAATCCGATTACACTTAAGGTTAAGGACCACCCTTTAATGTAATCCCGGTTACATTTACGGTTGAAGGACCTCCCTTAATTGTAACCGATTACAATTAAGGGAGATAGTGTACATATGGCTCCGGTACCTACCGTTATTGTCATCCCTCGGATTTAGTTTACAATTTGCAGCACATACAAGATAAGAAAACGTGATCGCCATAGCTTGATTATGAGTCATATTTGTTTTCAGTAGCCATAGTTACCATGGAAAAAGGGCGGAGAAAAAGTGTCTAGAATTACTATTGGAAATCTGGAATTATGGGCAAGTGACTGTACAGTTGGAATTTCAAAATACGAGAAAACACGAAAATAACTGGATATTGGAAGTTCATGTTCATGCAGATTTGTCAATTAATAATCGAAAAAAGTGTACTCAAATGTTTACTGCATTGTTCTTTACAGAGCTTCTAACCGAGATGAAAAAATAAACATCGGTAATCACTGGTACGGTATGAAGAGAACAGAATTTTTATAGACTGTCTATATATATCAAAATAAAGAAAAAACATAACCAGTGATTCTTTTCAGTAAAAAAACAAAGTCAATAACGCTTCCCCATAGTTTTTCATGTTTGTCTCTTGTTTCGTTTTTGTGTTAAGATGGGTTGCGTCCAGTTGCGTACTTGGTAAAATTTGGTTTGTGTTTTTTTCGTTATTGCAAATTTTATTGTCATCGCATTTTTGTTCTAGTTTGCCATTGTCGTATACCATTTTTGTAAATATTTCCGATATGATCTGAACGTATTGAGGGGACAGTGGGTATCCCATCATAGCAAAACGGAAAATAGATTTTAAACCAGATAACAGAAAAATAGAAATTTTGAAAACTGGTGAATAACGGGCAACATCAAACAAACTGTTCCAACATCTTTTCCCTTTTATGTAGGAACATCTTATTTGGTACAGTGGCAGTACTTATGAAGTGCTACCTAATGGACACAAAATTATGTGACCTTGACTTTAATTTCACGGTCTAGTGACCAGGCCATGTTTTTTCAGATTACATCCATTTCTCAATAACTATAGGTGGTAGGTCAATGATATATGGTATGTAGGTTGGTCTTGGGTAGTTCATGTGAGTCTGTTATATGACTTTTGTCCTTGACATCGATTTCATGGTCTAGTGACCAGGTAAAATTTCTCTGATTATATCAATTTTTCAACAACAATTAGTGGTAGGTCAATGGCTTGGTCATGTTTAGTACGTGTCGGTCTAATATGTTACTTTTGCTCTTGACCTCACTTTCAGTCTACTGACCATGTTAAGTTTTTCTGATTAGATCACTTTCTCAACAACAGCTTGGCATATGACATTAGATCTTGACCTCCATTTCACGGTCTAGTACGGTCTAATACAAGTGCTAGGTAAATAATGTTTGGTATGAAGGTTGGTCTTAAGTAGTACATGTCAGTCTGGCGTGTGATTTCTGTCCTTGAGTTGTTAAATGAAGGGTTAGTGACCATGTTAATTTTCTTTAGATTATATCTATTTCCCGACATTTATTAGTGGTAGATCAATAATATTTTGGTTTGGGTAGTTTATGTCAGTCTGGTATAGAACTTTTGCCTTTACCCTCAATTTCACAGTCTACTGATCAAGCACTTTAAGTTTCTCTGATCAGATACATTTCTAAATAAATTGGTGTAATTTAGGTTAATTTTTGTAGTACATTTCCTCATTTCCTTTCCAATTTGTCTAACAATTTCCGACCGATCCATGTGCTGACGGGCGAGACACCTATTTTGGGTCCACACTTGTTGTGAATTTGCAGTCAGTGGGAAGCACTGCATTTAAAAAGATTTGTAAAGATGTCGCATCGTCCCCGAATCAACCCGCTGAATAAAACAACTAATCACGTAGTCCCGAAAAAGATCCTTCCGTCCCTCATTTTTCGATGCCATTACAACGGTTGTCATTAGGAAAATTTTAACCCCCAGAATAGTGTCTACCTGTCTGTACATTTTCAAGCGATTCTTAGCTACTTGATTTATCCCCATGTAACGCTAGCAATTATGGTATATCTAGAATAAAAAAAGGTGAAACTATCGTACATATATAACTCAAGACTATCAAAATATAGATGTTCATTGTTGATTTGTAGATATTGATTGAAATATGCATTTGCCAATTTGTACAAGGTTTTCTCCATTTATATAACTGTTAACTGTTTTACCTGTGCATTTCCCCAATTGGTGGGATTTCTCTCAAAGTAGTAGCAATGTCCGTTGAATATAGTCCAATTGTAGTGGCACCTAGGAACTATGTAAATTGAAAAGAACAAATTAAGCTCATTCTGGCTGGTATTGTTTATATTTTTGCAAGTTAATTCTTTTCAAAAAGCTCATAGCGTCTTGGCATTCATCATTTAACATTGTAAATCATGACTACATTTGGATTATGGCTTTCAATATTATTTGATTTAAATGCTCCTGATGAGAGGTTACTCCTTGAAACACGTCTACAGCATAATGAAACTGTTTTTATGCAACTTCGGTATTTTTTGTATTTTGAAACATTGGACGATGCCACTGCTGGTGGACCAGAGGTCCCCGAGGGTATTCACCAGCCCAATAGTCAGACTTGTCTAACATGAAAATTTTACCTTGCGTGTTATAGATTTACTGTTTTGATCAAAATTTTAACCACTTAAAAACACTGAGGCTTCATTCCGTGTATGGCACTCGGTAGATGTCCTTAGTACTGGATTTAGCTTCCTATTTCGATATTTTTGAAAATGAGTACTTCTTTTTGGACTACTTTTGGATTATTGCTTTCCATATAATTTGATTTTAAGGTTACTCCTTGAAACACGTGTACAGCATAACGAAATTTACTGTTTTTATGAAACTCTGGATTTTTTTTGTATTTTTAACTTGTATAATACTTATCAATCGACTTTATGCCAAGTCAATATGTTATAAAAATACATTTCATGAATATTCATCTGAATTCCGTCAATCGCTCACCTTGCATATCAATGTGAAGTTGCAATTCCCATGAAACACATTTGATCATATGACCACGTGGCGGATATGTTTTTAAAAAAAGAATCCCATTAAACGTGATGTACTATCTCTTTCATAAATTTGTTTTTATGATTTGGTTTTAAAATGTAATTGATAGAATTGAATGAATTATTTTGAAGTTTCATAGGGATTATGAAAGTGTTGACCTGGCGCAAATGAAACTTCAAAATAATGCATTCAATTCTTAAATATACTGACTTTTCAGGATTATATTGGCCGAAGATGTCTAACATTTAAAAAGAGTGGAAATTTACTGCTGGTTGACATTGATTAATATTTGATGTAATTCACAGTGCATCAAACGCTTCGTCGATATATGTGATCTTACTTTAGTAACATGGAGTCGATATTGTTAAAAAAAAGAATCATGGAAACATGGCGTCAAATAAGGCGAATGGTAATGCTAATGATTTTGTGAGGAAATAGCGCCAAATGTATCATTGAAACCTATGTCATTAAATTGATAGAATGCAGTGAAATCGACAAAGAATAAAATAGAAAAAATGAAAGGTTATGGAGTGAATGTATGTAGCCGGGAAATATTTGGACATTTGGACTTTAATTCAAATTAATCATTTTCATTTAATATTCTATTCGGACATTTCTTCTCCTACACTTTGATCATTTAATTACATAATTTTAGTGCTAATTGTGACAAGTAAGTGTATCTATTTATTCTTTCCTTTATTCTTTCGTTTTGAATTAATCTCTCAATTATTTCTATTGTTCAAAATATGTTTGTCACGCTTGAAGCCGGATTGAGTTATTTAATATCTTTGGACACTAATCTGTTTACATAACAACTGTTTTTAATCATCTATATGTATTTGATATTTTATATTGCTATTCAGTTTCGATCTTGGGTCTGGAAGTGTCCAGATACCGCAAAATAAAAGTATATTATTGGGAATACCTTATTCATTTCATATAGCCGGAATTTACTCGGCTATATTTACATGTGACAAAAACGCACACGATACATAGAAAACTCCAGTTTATCAAGGACAGGGCGTTTATTCCTGTCTACATCTTGATGTCGCCTGAAGGTCTTCATCCAGAGATGAACAATATTCACCCCTTCAAGCGAGATCAAGAAGGCCCCTAGCGTGCACTTAAACGGTATTCTTGACAAAAAATTATATCAAGGTCACTCCTTTGCTCCCACTCGTCATGGAGTGCCAACTTTGGCGATGCTCAGGGTTATCCAGCTGAAAGCACCAGGGTTACAAGAAGAGAATAAAAATGTTGAGCAACATCGATCGCAGCTTAAATATTTAATTGAAACAAAACACATGTCGGGAGCGGTCAATGAGGAAAAAAGTAAAACCGAGTAATGTCTGCCTACAAATATTTGTCACTTAGTAGCCCGACCCGACGAAAGACAAAAACAAGGATAAAAACAACATGGATAGACAACACGGGACACATCGAAATAGATGTAAGTAGTTAATACCCTTTTTGGGTGCACATTTTCCGAAAAGTTTTTCGGAAAATGTGCACCCAAAAAGGGTATTAAAGACCAAACCAACCAATCATTTCTACAGTTGATTTTTTCATG
>MJUU01007300.1:0-24760 GCA_002080025.1 Modiolus philippinarum
GGTCTGCAATGAGAGGTGCACAATTAGTACCCATGGGGATTCCAATGGCCTGATGATAAACAATGGTGCCGAAACGAACATAAATGTTGTCTAGCGAGAATTTCAGTGCCTTAATCATATCATCACATGTCAAGGAGCAATAATTGTTGTAAGAGATATTGGAGAAGAATCCTTGCGTTTTGTTGCAGCAAATAAACTGAAGACCCGAAAATTTAAAAGACCATTTAATAAGTTCACCCAATTTAGATTTAATCAAATTATGCGGAAGGGTTGTATAAAGTGTAGAAAAATCATAACTGTCAATAGATGAAACTGGTCTATCTATAGATTGTAATTTATCTAAAACTTCAATAGAATTTTTTACACTCCAAAAGTAATTTACACCAGAGTTTTGATATGTTTTCTCACAATAGTTTTTGACTATCTCCTTTATACAAGTGAGTGCACTGGTTAAATTGATGGACAAATTTGTGGTAGAACAATTACTTGAAGCCGAAATGAAACGATGTTTGTAGGGATTTTTGTGAAGTTTAGGAATCCAGTACATAGTAGGTAGGGTGTTATCTTTAGGTGGAACTTTGAGTGTTTCTGTATCCTTGTAATGTTGTGTGGTGAGTGTTTTCTCGTCATAATTTGTACGTTCAAAAGTGCTAGACTTTGCCAATTCGTTTTTTTGGACATCGATATAGTATTTTTTTCAGATGATGGCAACGTTGTTTGAAGCTTTGTCGACAGATGCAAACACATATTTCTCACCGAGTTCTTTCAGTTTGGACTTAATTCTGTTAACAGACAGCTTAGGTGGTGACTCATAATAATTTTCTTTATAGAAATTAATTTTGTTGGTGACTTTAATTTACTAATGATTTTATCTTTAAACATATTAAGAGCATGTTTGTCTGCACTTTCTCGTTTGCACCATTTTATACAATAGTTGGTTACCGAGTCTTTAATAATGTCGAAACATGCTTGCCAGTTTATTTTCGAAGGTGGGCGATATTTAGGCCCTTTTCTAAAGAATCGTCTAACTTCTTTGTCTACAATAATGCTCAAGTCCCCCGTTAATATGTGCCCACAAGGGTCATAGCGATAAGGCGAAGTGGAACAGTCACAGCTGCTAGGGTAGTTCTTCTCGAATTTAGCATCACAGGTAATAGAAGAGTAATTGAAAAAAATACTTCTAGTAGGTTTTTTGTAAGTAAAGGAGATGACAGGCATATCCTGATTATCAAAATAAACTGGAACAAGTTTTTGAACATCCGGGTCCCGAAAAATGCCTGCAATATCGATCAAATCGATACCCTTATTAATATATTTAATGTTCAAAAATTGTTCTTTGTGTTCATTCGGTTTGTCGATTTTAGGATAAAGTCGATGGAAGCAAAAAGCGTCGATAATTTTAGAACATTCGTAGAGCGGACTATTAACAGACATTGTATCACATTCTAGAGAGATTTTATAAAGATGTGTGACAGGTATAGAACAAAGTTTAGTGAACAAACCATGCCGCTCATTGTTTTTGAAAACAGTATATAGATCTTTAACACTGATGAGGTTTTTACGTTTGTTTTTTATATTATAATTAACTCTTCGGCCATGTGACCTACGATGTCATAACTTCGGAGAAGAAATACCCATGATGTCAATTGAAGCATGCTGAGAAATGTTACCCTGACCCATGATGTTGTCATTTAACCCTAATGGGTAAGCTGTCTGAAGTTTTTTGATCCACGTCAGTTCACTTTCCCTTCTAGATCTTACGAATTGTCTCTTAGATTGATCGGGGGATTTTTCGACAAGTTTTAAAGGCTGCACTTTAATGTATTTTCTGTCGTGCTTATAAATATTGCAGTGCTGATAAATGTATGATCTAAATTTCTTAGGAAAACGCATGCGATACATGTGTTCCTGGGTACGTCATTGTAATGGACGCCCAGTTTCTCCAACGTACTGGATTCCACAGCCTGGCTTAGTTCAGGTAATTAAATAAACCAGACTGGATGTTTTTCAGGAGATATCAACGGGGAATTTGATGGTAAAATTCCTGCCATTTACAGTAGATTTTACAGTATTCTCCTGGACCAGGCGAGGACAAGTGACACATTTCCTGGCGTCGCACTTCAAAATTTTAGAAAATCCACGATTACATTTGTTGTAAATGGAGGCTGTAGTGAATTTAGATTTTTGTATGGATTGGCATATTTTAGATATCTTTAACGGTGTCAATCTGACTACAGGGTTAAGTGCTGGAAGAGGTAGAGTACTAAGATGAGAGTTTGATGAGTGTGTAATCGTGGATTTGATACAGCGTTGTTTTAAATTATTCAAATTTTGTACCATGAGCGTCAAAAATATTTCCACCTTTACAAATTACTGCAAATCATGACACTGCAACTATGAATTGACGGTCATTGCTAATGCCTTCTGTAATCGGATAAAAAAATACGTATAACATTGCAGTTCTCATTGATGCGCATTGTACAAAAGAGAATGAAAATCAGTGGAGACAAAAATGGGGATCTAAATGTTATTTCTCCTCACATACAGGAAATAGTAGAGGGGGGGGGAGTAGTAATTCTACTAAATAATAACTTTCAATTTCTCCTACATAGAGACATTGTAGACAAAAATGGCAATTATCTAATTTTAGACATCACCATTCAAGAGTGCCGAATAACCTTAGTAGCTCTTTATGGACCAAATGGGGACAATCAGTATTTTTTCTCAAAAATTCAAAATGATATTATTTCACTTCAAAATTCCTCAATTATTATGGTTGGGGACTGGAATGTAGTGCAAGTTTATGAGTTAGATACATGTAATTATAGGTAAAAAAAAATTTAAAAGATAATGAAAAAATAACTGAATTAAAAGAAAGCCTTAATCTAATAGATGTGTGGTACAGTACTTGTAGGGTAAAACATAACCATTTTATGGTGTATGGTGTATGGTGTAATGGTGTATGATTCAATGGTGCATGGTGTATGGTTCAATGGTTCATGGTGTATGGTGTAATGGTGTATGGTGTTGCAACATGAACCATACACCATACACTATGAACCATACACCATACACTATGAACCATACAGCATACACTTTGAACCATACACCATACACCATAACCCATACTCCGTACTTGGTAACGCTGGACCATACACCATATACATGATCGAGCGACACGATTTGAACGAGAGACAATGATGAACTGCATGGCGCCTCGGGACTGGCGCAATCGAAGTTAATATAAAATACATTTCTAAAATTATGTTAACCTTATAAAGCAATGATAGAGAAAATGAATCGTGCCTTTTATACGCCAACAGGTGGCTATTTTCTACAACCATAGATAATAATTATTAGCAAACAAAAAAAAAAAGCCAAAAACATGTAGTAACAAAAAGCGCATATCTCTTTATTTTTTTAACTAAAACCGAAGATGTGAATATAAAACCGCAAAAACATATTTTTTTAATTTGAATATTAACGTATTTATGAATTTTCCGCCGAAAGCCGACGGAAAAGTGAAGATCGCGATTGTTCATGACATTTATTTTTCAATAAATTTTGCAAAAAAACTTGGCAAAAGTAATATTTTTTCAACAATTTTACAATTCCGAAAACTTGCGAGAAAATATTATGAGGTAAAGTACGTATTGATGTTCAAATACTCACAGTGCGCAAAAGAGAATTTTCCCTTTGGCATAGTGTTCCCTAAAACATGCAAGAAATTTAATTACTGACAAACACTCATATATATTAAGAATGATTTGCTGTAAATGTAAACTAATTTAACTCAAATTTGGCACACATTTGTCTATAGCTGCTGTGACTCTAATTTGATTCAAAATTTCTCAAAAGATGCAACAATAAGTCTATCAATAGTATAGTACATGGTGTAAATGTCATCTAGTTCTCAAATTTGGTGCAAATATACTGAAAATATGCAACAATAGGGATATTGATAGTATGTGATATGGTGTAAATGCCATCTAGTACTCAAATTTGGTACAAATTTACTGAAAATATGCAAAAATAGGGATATCGATAGTATCCGATATGACGTAAATCCTATATAGTACTCAAATTTGGTATAAATATACTGAAAACATGCAACAATAGGGATATCGATAGTATGCGATACGGTGTTAATGCCATCTTATACTAAAATTTGGTACAAATTTACTAAAAATATGCAACAATAACATGAATAAGGATATTGATTGGATGCGATATGGTGTAAATGCCATCTTGTACTCAAATTTGGTACAAATTTACTGAAGATATGCAACACCAAGGATAACGATAGTATGCGATATGATGTAAATGTCATCTAGTACTCAAATTTGGTACAAATATACTGAAAACATGCAACAATAGGGATATCGATAGTATGCGATTTGGTGTAAATGCCATCTAATACTCAAATTTGGCACATATTTACTGAAAATATCAAAATTTAAGCATTAAGCTTAAATTGGTTTATCATGGTGCGTTTCGGTATGTTACTTGTAAATATGGTTATTAGTGGTATCAACTATTGATCTGTGAATTTGGTGTTCTCACTTCCTTTCACAAAATACACGCAAGGGCGACAGACGTGAAAATTGATTCCTGCAAAATAAAGGATAAAAAAGGATAAAAAGGAACAGAAAACACTATCGTCAATTAGAATATTGTCAGGGAGTATAAATACATTGCACATAAACACCCCCCCCCACATTTTCAGTAATAATTTTAGTAGGTTGCAGCAAGAGTAAACCGATGCGCTACAAATCTGTTCAGACGACAGCTCACCATGACCACGTGGCTGCAGAATTTGCATGATATCACAGCTTCTTACAAGAAAGCCCCCCTTCATTGTTTAAAACACCCAAACAACAACAGAGACTACTGAAAAAAAAAAAAAAATCAAGTAAATGTATTGCTGAAATGGTATTAAATTCACAAAAGTTATCACTCATGTAAATGCAGCTTTACAATTGTTTACAGACTTTTGGGTACAAGCACAAATGTAAATTTCTGCCCCCCCTCCCCCAAGGCGGAAATAACGCCCCATATTTTGTGAAGTGTTGGACTACAAATGTATGTTTACAAAATGCCGTGCACAATTTATACATGAATGCATTGCAGCGCTTTAGGGAAGACTACAATCTCCCTGGCCACAGCAAAAAAAAACAAAAAAAAAAAAAAAAGAAAAACTACATATTGTAATATATTTATATCGACATGAAAAAAAACTACATATTGTTATATATTTATATCGACATGTAATGAATGCAGCATAGCATAGAAGTAGCACACTGATATTGACATAGGATTAACAGCATTGATTTAAAAATAATACTAAATAAATAAAATAAAATCTGTATTATTATATGTTCACAATATTATTTTCGTCATGTAAACTAATTCTCCCAATTTTTTCAGCAGATGTCTGCACAGTTGAGAAAGAGAAAGCCTACGCAAGTTGGCCTGGTGCATGCAGCTGCCGCAAGAAAAAAGGTCAGAACACCAGACATCATCAACACCATGGGCATAGAACCAGTCAACATAGACAACAATACAAATGCAAGGGTACCAGTCAACATAGACAACAATACAAATGCTAGGGTACCAGTCAACACAAACAATTATACAGTTCCGTCGGATCCAGTCAGCACATGCAGCAATACATTGAGTTTGGTGAACCCAGTAAGCAGTTCAATCTGGCTACCCCAAGTGAGCCCGGAGCCAATACCTGATTTTTCAGGTTCAGTCACTCAACAAGGTAAAAGTATTTGCCATCCACTCCAACCATGTCATTACCTGCTAGTTCACCAATTGCTGATACAGTTAATCAACCAACCCTTATCAATAGTGTTTATGCAGACTTGGCATCTGATATATCTCAGTCAACAAGGGATAAAATACAAAAAAGTGAATATGTTGACTTGGCCCTTTTGTTATCAAATAATAACACCACTTCCTTACAAGATAGTCAAAAACTAGTGATTATCGAAGGAACATTAACTGTACAAGCAACAAATAACCGTGTAAAAATATCAAATATAGATCAGTGGACATCAGCTTTTATTATTTTCATTAGCATTTATTGTCTTAGACACCCCACCCGTTTTCAGGAATTATTAAAGTATTTGTCAGATGTTCGCCTTGGTGCCAAACGTAATACATCATTAGGTTGGAAACTGTATGATGAACAATATAGATAACGAAAAGCACGCAATCCCTGCTCTTCATGGGCAGCTATCGATGTTGAGCTTTGGTTGATGTACATGGCTTCAAACAGTACACCAAATAATTTTGTATTTAGCAGTCAATTTGTACAGAAAAAGTCTAAGTGTTATTCATTTAATAATAGTGGTAAATGTTTGAAACCACTCTGTCCTTATAGTCACTTGTGTTTGAAGTGCAGTGGCAACCATGCAGCAATTAATTGTTACACCGGGGTAAGTCAAGGTCAGTTAACATCAAATCAGAGATTAAATCATGTTGCTAGGCATTCGACAGCTATGGGTCGGTTTAATACACCTACAAATCTTATATATTCTAACAATTTTGCATTTAGAAATCAGCAGCCACACCAAAACAGACCAAGGCCTCCTATCGCACCTGTGGGATCTAGGACATACACCCATCAAAACTGATTGTTTGAAAAAGTTACTTAAAATTTATCCTAATCATGATGCAGCTGTACAACTAGAAACAGGATTTTCACAAGGTTTTCGACTACATTACACAGGTCCTCGTACATATATATGTACAAAAAATTTGAGATCAGCAGGACAATATGAACAAGAAGTGTTGAATAAGTTAAACTCTGAAATTTCTTTGGGTAGAAAATTGGGCCCATTTTCAACTTTGCCCATTTCAACGTTACGTATACCCCCTGTTGGTGTTATACCAAAATCAGACGGGGGTTGGCGTCTTATTACGGATTTATCTTCTCCCTTAGGTAATAGTGTGAACTCATTTATAAGTTCTCACCTCACTAAAGTCAATTATACTTCACTTGATTCTATATTAGATAAAATTCATGACCTTGGGAGAGGAGCCCTTTTAGCTTAAATGGATATAAAATCAGCTTTTCGTTTATTGACAATTCATCCAGCTGATTTTGATCTGATGGGCATAAAAGTTGGGAATTCCTATTATATTGACAAATGTCTGCCTATGGGATGTTCTTTGTCATGTAAGCTTTTTGAAACCTTTTCAACTTTCATTCAGTGGGAAGTGGAAAGAAGGGCACTCTCAAATTTGATTGATCACTATTTAGACGATTTCATTTTCATGGGTGCAGCACATTCCAATGACTGCAATTATATGATGTCAACTTTTAAGGAAGTTTGTCAAGAACTGGGTGTTCCTTTAGCAGATAATAAAACAATGGGTCCTTGCACACTATTGCCTTTTCTTGGCTTTTTAATTGATACTGAGGAATTAAGAATCCTAATACCACATGA
Organism: Modiolus philippinarum; assembly: GCA_002080025.1. NCBI lineage: Eukaryota > Metazoa > Mollusca > Bivalvia > Mytilida > Modiolidae > Modiolus > Modiolus philippinarum. Next base: position 7,461 of record MJUU01007300.1, read on the forward strand.
AAAATTAGAAAAATTGAGTTCCTTGCTGAGACCTTTATTGTTAAAAAACAAAGCTTATTTACGTGAAATAGAATCCATAACTGGTTTGATGTCATTTTGCTCAAGAGCAATTCCTTCCTCCCGAGCCTTTATACGTAGATTTTATGACTTATTGGGCTCTGGTTATAAGCCCCATCATAAAGTCAAATTAACTGCTGAGGTTAAAGCTGATATAATTATGTGGCTTCAGTTTTTAGAAGAATTCAATGGGCATTGTTTTTTCCCAGAGAAAGCTTGGACATCTAATTTAATCATTCATTTGTTTACGGACAGTTCAGGAAATCCAGAGTTAGGTTGTGGTGCAATTTTTGGCCAAAGTTGGGTGCAATTTAGGTGGCCAAAATCATGGGAAAGAGCACAATTTATGAAGAATATGTCATTTTTAGAAATGATCCCTGTAGTTCTCGCTATGTTTTTATGGGTGGATAAATTGGCCAACAAAAAAATTTTATTCCATATTGACAATTTAGCTTTAGTGAGTATTTTAAACAAGAGGTCTGCCAAAGATAAGCTTATCATGAAGTTAATAAGACCATTTGTCTTGCTAACAATGTTAAATAATGTAAATTTTAGGGCAGTTCATATTGAAGGTGTAAGAAATGACATAGCAGATAGCATTTCTCGCTTTCAGATGTCTCGTTTCCGGTCCCTAGCTCCAGGAGCAGATGTCAGCCCAGCAGTGATACCATTAATTTCAAGTCTCTAATTGCTTCTTTAATTGACCGTTCAATTGCACCTATCACTTTAGATATATATAGAAGGGGAATAGTTGCTCTTAATGAGTTTCGTGTATACTGCAATATACAAGAAATATGGCCATTGCCCTTGTGTGATTTATGTCAATTCATTGCATATTTGTTCCAAGCACAATTTTCATTGTCTACTATTAAGTGTTATCTATCAGGTATAGGGTTTTTCAGTAGAATAAATGAATTTGAGGATCCAACACAAAAATTCATAATCAAGAAAATGCTAGAAGGAATTAAGCGATCAAGTCCCAAAGTTAGCGACACACGACTGCCAATAACAAAGGATTTATTGATAGCCGTTATAAGAATTTTGCCATTTGTCTGCAAGTCCGACTATGAGATGCAAATTTTTCAGACAGCTTTTTCACTAGCATACCATGGGCTTCTTCGAATAGGGGAAATTGCTCACAGTGGTCGATATTCTAGGCATGTAATTAACATTTCTGATGTTTTACCATTGCCAAATGGGCTATTAAAAGTTACAATTCCGTCATCTAAAACCGATCAATCAGGCAAAGGTTATATTATCTTACTGCAGCCGCAACCAAATCCAGAAATTTGTCCTTGCAGATTAATGCGCTCCCTTTTAGAGGTGCGAACTTTGTTCTCGGGCCCTCTTTTCTGTCATTTTGATGGAAGTCCTCTTACTCGTTACCAGTTTGTGGCCATTTTGAAGAAAACATTATTTAGAGTTGGCATTAATTATAATTGTTATAGCTCACACTCTTTTCGTATTGGTTGTGCTACTAACTTGTCCTTAGAAGGTGTACCTGATTCGGTGATCATGCAATTAGGGCGTTGGAAATCTGATTCATACAAAACATATATTCGTAAATAAGTCATTGCAAATTGGTTTAAGTTTATTCTTTAATTGTTTAACAAATTTTCTTGACCTAAACAGAAACGCCTACCAGAATTTGGATTGTTGGATCTTCATTGGTGAAGAGGGCATTTATAGAGGCAAGGACACGCCCAGGTGGTAATAATCTGTGTCTTGAGAGAGCTAATGCAGAATTGTGGTGGCAGGGAAAAGGGGGTATGACTATAGGGGAACTGAGAGGTAGAATCAGAACCATGTTAAACTTTGAAGACCCACCGCATTACTTGATTGTTCATGTTGGTGCTAATGATTTGGGGAATTGCCCAGCAGATGACTTGCGTAACGAAATCAAGAAAACTCTGAGAGTTATTTCTAGATATAATTTACAAGCTAGGACCAAAATTATTTGGTCCCAGATGTTACCAAGATTTAATTGGAAATATTCCACAAATTTAGTGGCAATGGAGAAATGTCGTTATAGGACAAATAATTCTGTGGCATTATATGTATTAAGATATGGGGGTTATTACATTCGTTACCCAGAAATAATTCGGGACCCTCGTCTATTTGAGGATGACGGAGTTCATTTATCACCTGTGGCAAAAAACATCATGATAAATAAAATTCAGGGTGCCTTGGAGTATTTTTTAGATGGGAAAGGTAATGTTTTCCCCCCGCAGTAATCTTGTATTACATTACTAGAAGTTTAGCAGTTTTTGATAATTTTATTTAAGTTGCACTATAAATCCAGTAGTAATATAAGTGTCTTGTTATTATCCTTTAGAAAACACATTTGACCACAGCCTAGCAGCGAATCCCCCTTTCATTGCTTCATGGCGGTTGACAGTTGCGTCAAGAGTTGTCTTAACTGTCAATTTGGCCAAATTCGCTGCACTTAATACTTAATAAATATTGTTCTTGTTAAGCTATTTAGACCATCACCTGTGTTCCCACGGTGATCTCAAATTATTTCAAATTTTCTTCTCTACCGTAGTCATTTAATACAATTTGCTTTGGTTGCCATGCCGGCAACTAATTTTCATTTACCATAATTGATGGTGATATATTTTATATTGACAATGTTGCAATTTGCAATTTATTCATATTACTACCTACTACTTGCGATTTGCAGTAATTTCATTCATTTGACATTTAGTATTGCTCATAATTTTATTGTTGTACATATTATATGTGTATTGAATTTAGATAAAGCTGTGGCCAAATACTGCCAAATTATTGAGTTTGTTTTTCTGAAGGCATTTATGATAACAAAATTTAAGCATTAAGCTTAAATTGGTTTATCATGGTGCGTTTCGGTATGTTACTTGTAAATATGGTTATTAGTGGTATCAACTATTGATCTGTGAATTTGGGGTTCTCACTTCCTTTCACAAAATACACGCAAGGGCGACAGGCGTGAAAATTGATTCCTGCAAAATAAAGGATAAAACCCATCCCTCCACGCCCATTTTGTCACTGTAGATGTTAATATGTTTAGAATTTGGTTCTGCTGTTTGAATTGTATTTTTTAGTTGATGTCTCTCACTTCTTGACATGCAGCTATTTGATGTTTTAAGAAGATCCAGCTAGAGTAACTGTGACTTGGAGAAAGCAAAACATGGACTGTTTGTGATTTCTAGTGGACTTCAGGTGTCTCCATTGCATCGTCAAAAAACATTGCCAAATTCGCTGCACTTAATACTTAATAAATATTGTTCTTGTTAAGCTATTTAGACCATCACCTGTGTTCCCACGGTGATCTCAAATTATTTCAAATTTTCTTCTCTAGCGTAGTCATTTAATACAATTTGCTTTGGTTGCCATAAACGGCAATTTGCCGGCAACTAATTTTCATTAACCATAATTGATGGTGATATATTTTATATTGACAATGTTGCAATTTTCAATTTATTCATATTACTACCTACTACTAGCGATTTGCAGTAATTTCATTCATTTGACATTTGGTATTGCTCATAATTTTATTGTTGTACATATTATATCTGTATTGAATTAAGATAAAGCTGTGGCCAAATACTGCCAAATTATTGAGTTTGTTTTTCTGAAGGCATTTATGATAAGCAACAATAGGGATATACATAGTATGCGATATGGTGTAAATGCCATCTAGTACTCAAATTTGGTGCTAATGTACTGAAAATATGCAACAATGGGGATATCGATATTATATGATATGATGTAAATTCCATCTAGTACTCAAATTTGGTACAAATATACTGAAAACATGCAATAATAGGGATATCGAAAGTATAGGATATGGTGTAAATGCCATCTTGTACTCAAATTTGGTACAAATTTACTGAAAATATGCAACAATAGAGATATCAATAGTATGCGATATGATGTAAATTCAATCTAGTACTCAAATTTGGTACAAATATACTGAAAACATGCAACAATATGGATATTGATAGTATGCGATATGATGGTAATGCCATCTAGTACTCAAATTTGGTACAATTTTGCTGAAAATATGCAACAATAGGGATATCAATAGTATGCAATATGATGTACATGCCATCTAGTACTCAAATTTGGTACAAATTTAATGAAAATATGCAACAATAGGGATAAAGATAGTATGCCATATGATGTAAGAGTGATCTAGTACTCAAATTCGGCACAAATATACTGAAAACATGCAGGAATATGGATATCTATAGTTTGTGATATGATGTAAATGCCATCTAATACTTAAATTTGGTACAAATTTACTGAAAATATGTAACAATAGGGAAGTCGATAGTATGCGGTATGATGTACATTCCACCTAGTACTCAAATTTGGTACAAATTTGCTGAAAATATGCAACAATAGGGATATCGATAGTATGTGATATGATGTAAATGTCATATAGTACTCAAGTTTGGAACAAATATACTGAAAACATGCAGTAATAGGGATATAGATAGTATGCAATGTGGTGTAAATGCCATCTAATACTCAAATTTGGTACAAATCTATTAAAAATATGCAACAATAGGGATATCGATAATATGCGATATGATGTCTATGTCATCTAGTACTCAAATTTAGTACAAATGTACTGAAAATATGCAACAATACGGATATTGATAGTAAGTGATATGGTGTAAATGCCATCTAATACTCAAATTTGGTACAAATTTAATGAAAATATGCAAAAATGGGGATATCGATAGTATCCGATATGACATCAATGCTATAAAGTACTCAAATTTGGTATAAATATACTGAAAACATGCAACAATAGGGATATCTATAGTATGCGATACGGTGTTAATGCCATCTAATACTCAAATTTGGTACAAATTTACTAAAAATATGCAACAATAAGGATATTGATTGGATGTGATATGGTGTAAATGCCATCTTGTACTCAAATTTGGTACAAATTTACTAAAAATATGCAACAAAAGGGACAGCGATACTATGAAATATGATGTACATGCCATCTAGTACTCAAATTTCGTAAAAATTTACTAAAGATATGCAACACCAAGGATAAGGATAGTATGCGATATGATGTAAATGTCATCTAGTACTCAAATTTCGTACAAATATACTGAAAACATGCAACAAAAGGGATATCGATAGTATGCGATTTGGTGTAAATGAAATCTGATACTCAAATTTGGCACATATTTACTGAAAATATGCAACAATAGGGGTATACATAGTATGCGATATGGTGTAAATGCCATCTAGTACTCAAATTTGGTGCTAATGTACTGAAAATATGCAACAATGGGGATATCGATATTATATGATATGATGTACATGCCATCTAGTACTCAAATTTGGTACAAATTTAATGAAAATATGCAACAATAGGGATATAGATAGTATGCCATATGATGTAAGAGTGATCTAGTACTCAAATTTGGTACAAATATACTGAAAACATGCAGGAATATGGATATCTATAGTTTGTGATATGATGTAAATGCCATCTAATACTTAAATTTGGTACAAATTTACTGAAAATATGTAACAATAGGGATATCGATAGTATCCGATATGACATCAATGCTATAAAGTACTCAAATTTCGTATAAATATACTGAAAACATGTAACAATAGGGATATCTATAGTATGCGGTATGATGTACATTCCACCTAGTACTCAAGTTTGGAACAAATATACTGAAAACATGCAGCAATAGGGATATAGATAGTATGCGATGTGGTGCAAATGCCATCTAATACTCAAATTTGGTACAAATCTATTAAAAATATGCAACAATAGGGATATCGATAGTATCCGATATGACATCAATGCTATAAAGTATTCAAATTTCGTATAAATATACTGAAAACATGCAGGAATATGGATATCTATAGTTTGTGATATGATGTAAATGCCATCTAATACTTAAATTTGGTACAAATTTGCTGAAAATATGCAACAATAGGGATATCGATAGTATGTGATAAGATGTAAATGTCATATAGTACTCAAGTTTGGAACAAATATACTGAAAACATGCAGCAATAGGGATATAGATAGTATGCGATGTGGTGTAAATGCCATCTAATACTCAAATTTGGTACAAATCTTTTAAAAATATGCAACAATAGGGATATCGATAGTATCCGATATGACATCAATGCTATAAAGTACTCAAATTTCGTATAAATATACTGAAAACATGTAACAATAGGGATATCTATAGTATGCGATACGGTCTTAATGCCATCTAATACTCAAATTTGGTACAAATTTACTAAAAATATGCAACAATAAGGATATTGATTGGATGTGATATGGTGTAAATGTCATCTTGTACTCAAATTTGGTACAAATTTACTAAAAAAATGTAACAAAAGGGATAGCGATACTATGCAATATGATGTACATGCCATCTAGTACTCAAATTTCGTAAAAATTTACTAAAGATATGCAACACCAAGGATAAGGATAGTATGCGATATGATGTAAATATCATCTAGTACTCAAATTTCGTACAAATATACTGAAAACATGCAACAAAAGGGATATCGATAGTATGGAATTTGGTGTAAATGCCATCTGATACTCAAATTTGGCACATATTTACTGAAAATATGCAACAATAGGGATATACATAGTATGCGATATGGTGTAAATGCCATCTAGTACTCAAATTCGGTGCTAATGTACTGAAAATATGCAACAATAGGGATATAGATAGTATGTCATATGATGAAAATTCCATCTAGTACTCAAATTTGGTACAAATATACTGAAAACATGCAACAATAGGGATATTGATAGTATGCGATATGATGTATATGCCATCTAGTACTCAAATTTGGTACAATTTTACTGAATATATGCAACAATAGGGATATCAATAGTATGCAATATGATGTACATGCCATCTAGTACTCAAATTTGGTACAAATTTAATGAAAATATGCAACAATAGGGATATCGATAGTATGCGATATGATGTAAATGTCATATAGTACTCAAGTTTGGAACAAATATACTGAAAACATGCAGCAATAGGGATATAGATAGTATGCGATGTGGTGTAAATGCCATCTAATATTCAAATTAGGTACAAATCTATTAAAAAATATGCAACAATAGGGATATCGATGATATGCGATATAATGTATATGTCATCTAGTACTCAAATTTAGTACAAATGTACTGAAAATATGCAACAATAGGGATATTGATAGGAAGCGATATGGTGTAAATGCCATCTAATACTCAAATTTGGTACAAATTTACTGAAAATATGCAAAAATAGGGATATTGATAGTATCCGATATGATGTCAATGCTATATAGTACTCAAATGTGGTATAAATATACTGAATACATGCAACAATAGGGATATCGATAGTATGCGATACGGTGTTAATGCCATCTAATACTCAAATTTGGTACAAATTTACTAAAAATATGCAACAATAAGGATATTGATTGGATGCGATATGGTGTAAATGCCATCTTGTACTCAAATTTGGTACAAATTTACTAAAAATATGCAACAAAAGGGATAGCGATAGTATGCGATATGATGTAAATATCATCTAGTACTCAAATTTGGTATAAATATACTGAAAACATGCAGCAATAGGAATATACATAGTATGCAATATGATGTACATGCCATCTAGTACTCAAATTTGGTACAAATTTACTGAAGATATGCAACACCAAGGATAACGATAGTATGCGATATGATGTAAATATCATCTAGTACTCAAATTTGGTATAAATATACTGAAAACATGCAGCAATAGGAATATACATAGCATGCGATATGGTGTAAATGCCATTTAGTACTCAAATTTGGTGCTAATGTACTGAAAATATGCAACAATGGGGATATCGATATTATATGATATGATGTAAATTCCATCTAGTACTCAAATTTGGTACAAATATACTGAAAACATGCAATAATGGGGACATCGAAAATATAGGATATGGTGTAAATGCCATCTTGTACTCAAATTTGGTACAAATTTACTGAAAATATGCAACAATAGGGATATCGATAGTATGCTATATGGTGTAAGTGCCATCTAGTACTCAAATTTGGTATAAATTTACTGAAAATATGCAACAATAGGGATATCAATATTAGGCGATATGATGTAAATTCAATCTAGTACTCAAATTTGGTACAAATATACTGAAAACCTGCAACAATAGGGATATTGATAGTATGCGATATGATGTATATGCCATCTAGTACTCAAATTTGGTACAAATTTTACTGAAAATATGCAACAATAGGGATATCAATAGTATGCAATATGATGTACATGCCATCTAGTGCTCAAATTTGGGACAAATTTAACGAAAATATGCAACAATAGGGATATAGATAGTATGCCATATGATGTAAGTGTGATCTAGTACTCAAGTTTGGTACAAATATACTGAAAACATGCAGCAATAGGGGTATCGATAGTTTGCGATATGATGTAAATGCCATCTAATACTTGAATTTGGTACAAATTTACTGAAAATATGTAACAATAAGGATGTCGATAGTATGCGGTATGATGTACATTCCACCTAGTACTCAAATATGGTACAAATTTGCTGAAAATATGCAACAATAGGGATATCGATAGTATGCGATATGATGTAAATGTCATATAGTACTCAAGTATGGAACAAATGTACTGAAAACATGCAGCAATAGGGATATAGATAGTATGCGATGTGGTGTAAATGCCATCTAATACTAAGATTTGGTACAAATTTATTAAAAATATGCAACAATAGGGATATCGATAATATGCGATATGATGTATATGTCATCTAGTACTCAAATTTAGTACAAATGTACTGAAAATATGCAACAATAGGGATATCGATAGTACGCGATATGGTGTAAATGCCATCTAATATTCAAATTTGGTTCAAATTCAATGAAAATATGCAACAATAGGGATATCGATATTATACGATATGGTGTAAATGCCATCTCATAGTCAAATTTGGCAAACATTTACTGAAAATATGCAACAATAGGGATATAGATAGTATGCTATATGGTGTAAATGGCATCTAGTACTCTAATTTGGTACAAATATACTGAAAATATGCAACAATAGGGATATCGATAGTATACGATATGATGTAAATGGCATCTACTACTCAAATTGGGTGCAAATATACTGAAAACATGCAACAATAGAAATATTGATAGTATGCAATATGGTGTTAATGCCATCTTATACTCAAATTAGGTACAAATTTACTGAAAACATGCAACAATAGGGATATTGATATTATGCGATATGATGTTAATGCCATCTAGTGTTCAAATTAAGTATAAATTTACTAAAAATATGCAACAGTTTGCATATCGATAGTATGCGATATTCCATCTAGTACTTAAATTGAAACAAATTTACTGAAAATATGCAACAGTAATGGTTTCGATATTATACGATATCATGTAAATACTACTAGTACTCAAATTTTGTACAAATTTTACTGAAAATAAGCTACAGTAGGGACATCGATAGTATGCGAAATGGTGTAAATGAAACCTAATACTCAAATTCTCTATTTATATGATTAATGGGGTTTTAAAGGTGTGGGTCATTGTACAGTGTTAAAAAATAGAAATAGGTTCTATTTAACGGAAGAAATATCGAAATTCTCGTGTACAATGTACATTCCACGTGAAATAAGATCGTGTTTGGTGTACGAAAAAAAGGTTATGGACGATGTACGATGTACCCCTAAGCCTTAGACACCTTCATAATAATATGTAAATGTACGCTAGATAATTGAAAGATATAAAAAGAATACTTAATAAATAAGATAAAGAAAAAAATGACTTTTTAAAAGACATTTTAAAAGCGAGAAAAAGCAACACGTCAAATAAAATACGGCAAACGAAAATCTGTATCACCTTCTTTTTTATTTACACAATTGTAAATAACATTTAAATAACCAGCTTTGTGGAAAGTATTCTAGAGTTGAGACTGAAAAATGAGATCTTGACAAATTTTTATTGAAAATCTTCATTTTGTCCTGCAAAAAGTTAAAATTCACTAGTTGTTCATGTACGCACCGGCCACTATAAAATAAAAACCGAAATGCAAATACATTGTATTGGACATAGTGTATAGTGTATGGTGCATGGTGTACATGTATTGTGTATGGTGTAAGGTATATGGTGTAATGGTGTATGGTGTGATGGTGTATGGTATATGGTGTAATGGTTCATGGTGTATGGTGTAATGGTGCATGGTGTATGGTGTATGGTATAATGGTGTGATTGGTTATGTTTTACTGTACAAGCACTGTAGTTACTCACTTCAGACAGTAAAAGGTATACATGGCATGGACCATTTTTTAAGCAAAGTAGACTGGATTATTTTCTAATTTCAACTGATTTTGAATCTTTAGTTAAAGGTTGTGATATTGAAACCAGTTACAGGTCTGATCACTCTCCTGTAAATCTTAGTCTCCAGGTTCATAATCAAGTAAGAGGTTGAGGTACATGGAAATTTAACAAAAGTTTATTTCATGACGAAGATTGTGTTTAGGTAGTAAAGGAATGTGTTTTAGACACAGTTACACAATATAGTGTTCCTTCAAATGATGAGGAAAAAGAAATGACAATTAATCCCCATATTTTTGGGGAATTTTTAAAATGTTACATAAGAGGCAAGACAATATCATACTCCTCATATAAAAAGAAGGAAAGTAAATGCAAGAAAGAAGAAATTGAATTAAATCTGTCCAAATTGTGTGCGGAGTATGATAAAACCCCTACTGAATTGCTAAAAAATGAAATTAAAGCACAATCAATGGATGAAGAAGATAACTTATTGGCTCAATCTATATGGTTTAATCCTGCTTTAAAAATAAATTGCGAGGTAGTCTTTTACGAAAAATGGTGTGATTTACTTAATGAGAACAATGGTTTCCTTACATTCCAAGAGTTTATGGATCTACACAATATTGAAACAACTTTTCTTCACTTCTATGGAATCCTGCTTATGATTCCAAAATGCTGGAAAGACCAAATTATCGGAAAAGTAAAAATGCAGAATATTTCTTGTGAGGTTTATTATGGGTAACAAAAAATCTAGTCAATATTTTTATAAAAAAAATCCCTTTCAATTTTTCAGAAAAGCCTACAAAACAACATGATAAATGGCATCAGGATTTGAATAGCGAATTTTCATGTGAAAAGTGGGAATCAATCCATAAATTACCGTTTCAATCTACTAAAGACGATAAATTAGTTAATTTTCAGTATAAGATATTATTTCGGATTCTAAATACTAACTCATTTCTCTATAAATTAAAGGTAAATGAAACGCCTCTTTGTAGTTTTTGTATGGAAACAACAGAAACTATAATGCACCTTTTCTGGGAGTGCACCTTTGCCCGAAATCTCTGGTTTGAGGTCAGAGACATTTTAAAATATATATGTCATGTAGATCTACCTGTTTCAGCTGAAGATATTATCCTAGGATCCAATTTAAATAATGATTTCATTCATTATCGTATTGTTCTCATTAAGTACTATCTATAGATTTGTAAAATGACTGGTATGAAAGCCTCTTTTATAGGAGCAAGGAAACATTTACGAAAAATCTATAGTATGGAAAAATTGTCTCTTACTTTTTACGACTCCCTGCAATTGCAGAAAAAAATAGAAAGAAAATGGGACATTTTGAATAATTTAATACAAGAGGCGTAACTATTTATTATTAAATGCTGAGATGTTTTTTGAATTTTTAGTGAATACTAAAATATTTCATGAAAAATGAGTCACGGTTCTTTATTTACAATGATTTTTAAGAGTTATATAGTTCATGTTTTTCATTTATAAGACCTTTTTAATTATTGTAAATGGTATTATTTTTCAGAAGTCTAAGATTGTTGATTCTCTTATGCATGTTTCATAATATCATTTTTTCCCATGGAAATATACACTAAAAATTGTTTTGTGAAATTTCTTTTGGTTAGTGGGATATAACCTAATATATATGAAAAAAATCTGTTTACATCATAGATTAATTAATCATGAGATTGCAGGCGTGGAAAGGGACTTTTTTGTTGCTTTTGCTTTAAATAATATGATTCAATGTTTGAACTTTTAATTCTGTTTAAATAGGTGAAATTAAAAAAATGAAGAATTACAAAAAAAAATCAGACACTTTTATGCTGCTGTTTCTTTAAAAAGAAGACTAGAATGCATATTTACTACAGCAATTCATTCAAAAAAGGATAAAACACTCTTGTGGTATCAGTGTCGGACAGTGCATGGACACCCATCTTCTTTTTCTCGGCCATTTATCATATTTTTTACATTCCTAATTCCAATTATTTTCATAGTATGTTCTTATTAGTTCTTCAAACTAATATGCATGTTTAGTTTCGAGTGTGACCTCGGACTAATATATTTTCAGATGTTAAACATTTAGGAATTACTCAAATCAAATTATTATTGACACGATTCAATTAGTGATACATTCAGAGACATTGCAATACATATCAAATTTAAATTAGCTCATATATCTATTTGATGGTTATCGGCAAATATTGAAAATTGTTTAATTTAAAGTAAGTAAAAATTAAGATTTATGCGTATATTGCATCAACATATCTCATTATCACTTAACTATTTAATTTTATATGTTGATGGTCAAGTTACATTATTCTTCTGCCTACTGTTGATTTATTTTGCCAAAAATTGAATAGAATTAATTTTATTGTCATTATTTGAAATGTAAAGAAAGTATATTTTTAACTAAATTGTACAATTATTACATTAAAAATGTTTATAAAACCTTTTTTGCCCTAAAGGAAGTGCCAAGCACCCCGTTAATCACATTTACGGCTTGTCATTCAAATGATTCTTTGTCATCTCTTTATTTCTAACTTTATGAAAATGTCAGAGGCCTTCCGAGTGAACACATGACGATTCCTTCAAACTGAGTCATAAAGAACTGACAAAAATGCATCCTACAGAGTATATGCGTTTATAATTGGGATATATAGAATTGTCTATACAATTTTCACAAAAATGTACGCCTCAAAATACGTCGGTCATGTTCAGAAAAGAATGTGTCGCACATTTTTGCAGTGGCATCTATCTCTGGACGTATCAAGTCAATGCTTCTTTAACGTTTCTTATTGATTTTCGCTTCAAATAGATAAATTTCACGCCACGGAAAGGTATAAGTTTTTGTACTGACTATATACGCATTTCGCTTTTATCGATATATTGTCACCTAAAGTGTAGATAACGCATTTTCCGACTCGGTGTACAATTTCTAAAAATGTCACCATTTCGCCTGAAAATGACGTGACCTGTGACACTGACATCAAAGGAGGAGGTAGAAAAATCAATGGTGGCGTTCCCACTGTGATTAATCTTTTATTTAAGGTAGATCGGTAGTTTTTCGCCATTTTGAAATTGCAATTTATGCTGTTATGGTATTATATCCTTTTTAAATATGCAAATATTTTTATTTGTAATGAATCAATCAATATTATATCCATAATACAAAATGCAAAGGACCTACATGGACTTGTTTTCACATTTCTTTATCCATTTAGACGAGTTATGGAAACTTAATATTTGAAATACATATGAAGAGGATTTTTGAAAAAAACAGATAATCTGATAAAAATATTTTACATAGATATCACTATGAAAATTCACATTTTACAAATTATATAGAAAACAAAGTCGGTGACCCCCATTTTTCTTGATGTTTTTTGAAAGTATGTTTAAAGGGCTAATACATGAGTAAAGTAGAAAGAAATCTATGCAACAGTTTTAAAGAAATCAACAATATACCTGTTTTCCCTATATATTCATTAGAAATATTTGATTATTTTGATATCAGTNCCCCCCCATTTTTATATTTTTATATATTTCAATGCTTATATAATAAAGAAACTTTCCTGTAAAAATTTTTAAAAATCTATGGAAAAAAAATTGGAGTACGACCGACTCCGACCTGCCGTTGGGTGTGGGGGTTCCTCACCGTTCACCGGAGACATTATGGTGGCTTTGAGTTGTTATTACTCACCTTTGGGTTGTTGTCTCTTTGACACATTCCCCGTTTCCCTCCTTTTTTTCTTTGATTTGAAAAATCTCTTCAAATAAAGCGGAAAGCATTTCAAATTGATAAAATGAAAAGGTCTTTCATGTAATCACCAATTGCCCAACAAAAGCACTAGCTTCTCAAGCTAGAGGACAATTACAACGCATTGACTTAACAGATCGAGTGAAAAAGACTTGGCAATAAAGAAATTGAGATGTCTGCACTATAATGCAGCTAGATTCATGTCTTTCCGGATTTGACCATACCGATTTTGACTTTTTTTTCTAGATTGCCTTACTTACGTTATGACGGGTGCCTGTAGCAGAGCAGGACATACTGATCCTTCCGGAGCACCTGGTATCACTCTCAGTTTCATTCGAGTTCACAATTTTAGTGGCTTGATTTTGGATGTTATGATTCATTTCTTCGTTTTGTATCTGTCTAACGTCATTGTTTTATATGTTCTAGTTTTCGGCCATCGTGGCGTAAGAATTTAAGTGATCTATCTCCTTTTTTGAAAAAAATTCAGCTGAGGTGGCAAACTAACTATAAAGTACACGTTCTTTCTCCATAAAAAATCTCAAAGTCCCTTGAACTGTCATTACATAGCTAAAAACAATGATTAAATGATCAATCTCATTGAATTTTTGTATTGAACAGTATCAAGTTCTAAAAAAATCAATGTTCTTATTGGTGCCGCCATGTGACAAAAGAAAGCCAATCAGATTAGTATAAACAATTGAAATTAGCTGTGGCCTGTAATTGTTCCTTTAAAGAAATTTTTCATAAGTTCAAGAAATTATTTTGCAGTAAAAATGCTAGATCAATGTTTCTTTTTCAAGTTTTCAAAAAAAAAATTATTATCAAAATAAGTTTAAAGTATCTATAATTTGGTGCTATAACGAGATGAATCATATCAATTTTCAAGGAAATGAACTGCAAAGCATTTATTTTTTGTATATATGTATAACCAACATTTATTTAGACAGGAATATTATAAATTTTACCATTTATAACTTAATCTTGAATTTAGTTGACTTTGTTATAGTTACATATGATTTCAAATATTTTCTAAACTCGAGAGACATAGAAATTAATTTATTAAACCCCGCAATTTGATTCTAGGTGAAAAGGGAGGGGGGGGGTTCTGATTATTTTATTCCACGGTTTAAGGTAGATCGACACTAATACACGGCACATTCGATTAGCTCATTAGCGAAACACAAGTCGGATGCGGAATTGACCTGATTTTCAAACCGTAATATTCCTTATTTTGGCCTTTTCATTGTGACGTAATAATAAGGTGTTATACACTTTTCCGAGAGACAGCCCCCTTTTCCCGTAAATATTGTCTATTTCGTATCACCCTCATGCAAAGCTCTGTCCTTAGCTGATTTTGGCTTTATATTTAGATCATATTGGTTATTTGTTCTCTATCAGTGTTTATATATCTTTGAGTTTGTGGTCTTCCAAACGTTTAGATTTTATCTGCACTGAAGAGACATAAGTTGTCGAAATGCGCATATGCAGAAATTAAATTCACAGTAACTTCGGTATTTAGTTATTCGTTAACTATATGAAATACCAATCTGAATCAAACGGTGACATATAGAATTTTTTAAGCTCAATATATAGATGAAGTATATATCTCTGAAATATCAAAAAATAAAAAAAATCAATCGGATATATATTTCTTATGAAAGCTTAATAATAAGCATGTTCTCACAGTTCCCTATACATTTTTTTTTATAATTTTTGTAATTTTTGCTGAAAAATACTAAATTTGGCCTGATTTTCGAAGCCAGATAACAGAAAGAGATGATCGGTGACATATCATTTTTATTTTATTTTTTTGAAAAAAAAAGGGACTAAGACCTACAAAATATCCTAAAAAAATCTGTCTTGTATTTTTATTAGGCTCGAGCTGCCTTAAATCACATATATTTTTACAGCATCATGTAGAAGTTTGCTACATAGCTTTAACGTAAGCTACGTAAAACATCATAAGGTAATTCAGCGCCCAAGGTTTTATATCTGCATTCATGTTCAGTAGAGTAAGAAGTAGGTGTCTTTCTGAGGAGAAGTTAAAGTTATTCTGTCGAGCTGTTTGCATTTACACCCATATTTTTTAATTTAGGTAGGTTTCTGTAGAGCTCTGATCTTTGAATTTTACTCGTGTGTCTATTAAAAAAATAAAACGTATATTGTTTTAAATAAACGCAGTCCAACTTGTGCAAGTGTTCTACAGAAGTTCGGCTATGTCTGAGTTACTGGAAGTAACCTTAAGACTTGTCACAAAAGTACTTCGGATTCCCTTCTCAATCCAGTGCAAATGTTCTACCCATTGTCATTTGAGTCTCATTTCGTGGAATTACCACTAACGGTTATTTCGTGGAATTATCACTAACGGTTACAAAACTTTCAATTACTTTGGAACAAATATCATGATACCTCCGTAACAGGAACTTTTGGATTTCACATAGATTATACAGTACTCGCTTTTATTAAACAAACATTATTTCAGTACCTTAATTATTATAAACAAAAAGTAGTGATGAAGTTAACACATTTCAAAGTACATGAAGTGTGTGCACAGACTGTGTGTACTGAATTTTATTATCCCAAAATTCTAGGATATTCAGTGTCGTTGGTTTTGTCTTTCCGTTCGTTTATCATGTTTTCTCTTAACATGCAGTCATTCTACGATTTTGCATTGATGGTAACGTTTTAGTTTTGCAGTAATAAAAAATTCGCAGGTAATTTAAGGCACTTTCACTTAAATTTTGCCATGGGCAGATAACTCTGTATTTTACCATGACGTCACGTTGTCAATCACTCCACGTCAACTCGGGTATTTGTGATATTTCGGTTCAACATACGCGTAATTTGTAATGTTACATATGATTACAAGTGCTATTTCGTTGAATCACCTTTCGGATATACATGACATGTACGTTGATATTGTTGGCGATTTTACAGTGTTTCCGCCAATTCCAGTAGCTCCGCCCTTTTTGCCATATTTGGAAAATCAGTGTCGCCGGAAGGCTTTCATAACAGAATGGAAACATGGATGGACGACGGTGACACGAGGAAGTGTTCTACCGCTATTTACTTCATACAATGAAGGTGAGATTGGTTTGAAGGTGA
>MJUU01007301.1:2162-25113 GCA_002080025.1 Modiolus philippinarum
GAAATCCGAATAATAAGTAAATATCAAATATAGCTAAGGACAAAACTACGATGGTGGGAGTTAATCCTACGGTTTTAGAATTTACATAAATTTAGATAATAATAATATATAATAATCCTTTTACTTCATTTTTTTTCAGTTTGAGAACTGTTCAGTTCTTTGGTAAAATTTGATGTATTAAAATTAAGATTTTTAAATGTTGAAAATGGCATAGTCCATTGTGGGATTCGGTCCAGGGTCGTTTCGTTTACTAAACTTATGAGTTACCTATTACCCCACGAACTCGTTAGGAGTAACCGTTTTAAAAAAATCCACATATGAAGAATCGTTGTTGGGCACAATTTGGATATCGTGAGAGAGTAAATGCTCTATATACATTTTAGTTATGGTGTACTTGTTCTTGAGAACATTTCTCATATAGATGCACTATCATATTTACAAATTTTGGCATTTTTATTTTTTGCACTATCAAAATGTTATTCTGACTACCTGTTTATTTGGCCCACGTATCAAGATTTTGTTTTGCCAAGTTTTATTACTTTTGACTCGATGAGTTTCCTGTGGTTGTTTACATGTTGTGATCGTCTTCTATTAGTCTTTTTGTAGGACAATGGATGACAGCTATTGTATGTAAGAACACTTTGCCAAATAACTTTTTGAATGTTGACGATCTCACATCCATGGATCAACGGGAAAATAAGACATGGATGTAGCGTTGCTCGACATCTTGCAATGAATTCCGCTCAACTGGTGCTAGGGGCCCTTTCGAACTTACTATGAGATATGAGTATATCTCATTGTAGAAGGTGTCATAGTTACTTCAAGATGAAAAATATAATCACTATTATCAATATATCTATTCAACTGCACAAAAAACATCAAGACTTTAAACAAAATAAATATCATCTTTTATGCTCTCGGTATCAATTCATAGTGCTTAATTTATTGTTGGCATTGAATATTTTTATAAAATTACATATATTTGTTTTACAGATTACAAAATGTTCAATAAAATATGGATTTTAGTGGCACTTTTCTGCAGTGTTAAATGTAAAAACCAACGTTCTTTCTTGGAAGCATTTAATGATAGTGACTTGAGTAAGTTATTAGTGGAGTCGTCATGGCCTATTCGTTTCAAATCAAGACATCGATTAAACAGAATCAGTAAACATAAAGACCAAACAGGTCGGATTCCGATAGAGGCAACAATAAGAGAAAAATATGAAAGAATTCTATATAATGGACAGAGTGATATCAAAGGAAAACATGGAGATACAATTTATCTGATATCAAATTTTGATCTTCGACACCACTTCAATTCGAGAAGAAAATACGAGTATAATAATGATTTGTTACCCAAACAAATTTTAAGAACAACGGAATTTAACAGGCAACAATTTGATCACTTAAAAACAATTCAATCAGAATTTCCAAGAGGTTTAAATAGAAAAGGTATCAATAGGAACTTTACCCGTCACTTCATTCCGGAAATGCTCTTTCGAACACCGCACTGGCGGAGACGGTGGATCAGACAATATCATTCATTTCAACCGAATATAAATACAGTACAAAGTCCAGCATATAGATATTTACAAACAAACCACTCTTTAAACAGACCAGGTAGATATTATAGATATTAAAAAGGAAGGCAATGAAAATTCTGGGAGACAATTACAGCAATGTGATATAAAAGTCTCAGGTTCGGGATAGGATTCTGATTTAAGTTTAAAACTAACTGATACATAAATTATGTAAAATGACATTTTTGGATGGTGACATTCACGAATTTTTGATTAAAGCGTCACATGTTTTCGTTAAAATATGTCATGTTTTTTCGGACAAATTTTAAACTTGCAATTTTGTCGTAAAATTATTGAGACTAAAAGACCATGCATTAAGTTGAAAAAGTTAAATTATCACAAATCCAAACACCATTGATTGGTCAATGAGTGAATTTAATCGATTAGTACAAGGAACCGTTTATTTACGGTTATACATTGAATTTATACATAATAACAGGAGGGAGGAAGGGCGTAGAATAAAAAGAGCTGAGACAAACTACAACGTTGTCAAACCTTATCCTAAGTTTCATTATAATTACTTTTCCCAATTTCAATTGTGCTGTGTGGAGTCTGTAAAAAGATTCCCTTTGCTTGAGGTGTATGCTCTTTATTTTGTCAGTTATGGTGTACTTGTTTGTGAGAACTTCTCATACGAATGCACTATATCAATATTCAACATTTGGCTTTGTTTTTGTATAAATTAAACTCTTCCTGGCCATCTGTATTATATTGCCCACAACTCACGATTTTACTGGCCAAGTTTTCTTACAATCAACTCGATGAGTGCCCTGTGATCGAATTGTATTGTATTGTATATTGGTCCATTTGTCGCGCAATGGATGACAGTGTTTGTAAAACTACTTTGCCCGATATGTTATGTTTGTTGACGACCCCGTATCCATGACACACAGGATACATGGATGTAGCGTTGTTCCTCAATTAGCAAATAACAAAATACCGAAGTTACTGTTAATTTATTTTCTGCATATGCGCATTTCGACAACTTATGTCTCATCAGTGCAGATCAAACCAAAACATTTGGAAGTCCATTAACCGAAAAAACGTGTAAAAACTGATAGAGAACAAATTACCAATAGAATCTAAAAAGAAAAGCCAAAATTCAGCTAAGGACAGAGCTATGCATGAAGGAGATACTCCTTAGTTTTAAAAAAAACTTAGCAAGTGAATTCCGCTCAAACCGGTGTTAGGGGACGTCTTGAACTTACTATGAGGTAGGAGTGTTTTCTCTTTGTTGAAGACCTCATGGTGAATTAAAGGTGAAGAACAACTATAAAAGCGTTGTTCCATTTGCTTAATCTTACCATGTATTTATAGGAATTTTGTCCCATGTACATTTACTCAATATCCCTTTATTTGTTCGCCTGTTACGACATTAGGGTATTGTCTGCATTTGTCCATTTAAATGAGTTAAGTAGGGACTTTTTGCCAAGAACAGTTGTTTCTGCATCTAATTTACGCGGCATTTTATTCTTTTATGATGTATTTTGTAGATTACCGATAGTTTTATTTCAATCTTATGTTCTTTTATCATTATGTAAGCATTTCTAAGGTTTGTTTCTTAGAGAGTATGTAATTATTCTATTTTTACCCTCCGCAAGTGAAGAATAAATAATAAATCTGAAAATATATTTAATATGATGATCATTAAGTTAATGTTTGTAGTTTATTTGTGCTATATTGGATATTTTTTGTGTTATGTTATTTTTTGTGTGACATTGTAGATTTTGCTGTTGTAAATGAAGTAAATGCACATGAGACAAAGTCTCTACAAATACATGGTACAACAAAGCAATGGAACAACGCTTTTATTGTTGTTCTTCATCTTGGAATCACCACGAGGCCTCTAACAATGATCTTTGCTGATACCTCATAGTAAGTTGTATGTCATATGCAACAAGTTAATCACACGAAAATATTTTATAAAGGGACCAATTGTATTGTTGTGGCTTTAAAAAGTGCAAGCTGCTATTAGTATAATATTTCTTTACAGTGATTTTAATTATGTTCTAGACATATCAAATGTAGATCACTTCAAATCAAAAGTAATTGTTTTAGCTGAAAAGTCAGTTAGCAGAATGTATACACTTTCCTATGGCAATGTCAAAAATATAGGAATAATTTTATTATCACAAATGTTTATTATCTGTTACCAATAGGATTTCACAAAATATATCGGGGAGGGGGTTGGCAAAGACACTTCCTTCTGAGTCTTATCATTGATTGGTCAAATTGTAACACGAAATGTTTGATTTTAAAAAGAATAAGAATAGGTGTTGCCTTATCCAGATAAGATTTAAACCTGACTTTCCCTTAAAGGGGATGATAAATGTCAATTTAATAAATTTCAATTTTGATGGAAGGTGTAGTATGTAGGAGATAACTTTAATGGTAATAACATAATTATCTAACAGAATTGTATCTAACAGAATTGTAGTTGACGAGATACACTATCATATTTTCAAATTTTGACATTTTTTATTTATTTTCTTTGTAAGTTAAAAATGCTATTCTGACCACTTGTTTATTGTGCCCACATCTCAGGATTTTATTATGCCAAGTTTTCTTAATATTGATTCGATAAGTGCCCTGTTGTTGTTTATATGCTGTGATTGTCTTCTGTTGGTCTTTTTGTTTGGCAACGGATGACTGCGATTGTAAGAACACTTTGCCAGCTAATTTTATGTTTGTTGATCATCCGGCATCCATGACATGAAAAGGTCCCGCATCCATGACATGAAAAGGTCCCGCATCCATGACATGAAAAGGTCCCGCATCCATGACATGAAAACAGATGTATGTAGCGTAGCTCGACATCTAGCGATGAATTCCGCCCAAACCGGTGCTAGGGGCCGTCTTGAACTTACTGTGAGATATGAGCAAAGCTCATTGTTGATAGGTGATTTCAAGATGAAGAACAACAATAAAAGCGTTGTTCCATTGCTTTGTTTGTCTCATGTGCATTTACTCCATATTACTTCATTGATTATCCAAAAGACAAAGTAGGTGTAAAACCACCGGAAACTGTCGTTGTCCTGACTTGGTACAGGCAATACAATGAAACTGTATCTTAAATCAGTTTTACAGCGCGCCAAAACCTCCTCTTCCATTGCGGTAGTGTACGATAGTAGCGTGAAACCACAGGAAACTGCAGTTGTCCTGACTTGGTACAGGCAATTAAATGAACCGGTTTTACAGCGCGCCAAAACCTCCCCTTCCATTGCGGTAGTGTACAGTAGTAGCGTGAAACCACAGGAAACTGCAGTTGTCCTGACTTTGTACAGGCAATTAAATGAACCGGTTTTACAGCGCGCCAAAACCTCCCTTTCCATTGCGGTAGTGTACGGTAGTAGCGTAAAACCACCGGAAACTGCAGTTGTCCTGACTTGGTATATGCATTTCAATGAACCGGTTTAACAGCGCGCCAAACCTCCCTTTCCATTGCGGTAGAAGCTAAACAACACTTTCTTTTAGAATGTCGTAGACAAGGAAAAGGAATATTTATCCAAGTACTAAGAGAAAAAAAAAGAATTTAAAATCACAGGTTGGACAGAAACTTCAATTTTGCTCACAAGGAACTGATATCTGTTACAAAAACTTTTCCATAGTCGTATGAAACAAAATTTTGTAGGGCCTGATTGAAAATATATAGAAGTTCACCGTGAATTGAGAAGAAGAAGATTGACAAAGCTACAGATAGAGGTAGAAACCCTAATTACACTAATTAACTTATTAACTAATTTGAATGACATGAAGCAGGAAAAAACTGTCAGAAAATATTATAGGCGAAGCTTAAACGTACTGAAGGTATATACTGTTACGCAATATATTACGACAGAAGAAAATATATAAAAAATACGATGATTAATTCTACACTATTTGAAATAAAACATTTGTTACTTTGATTTGTTCATAATAAGTAAAAAAAAATAGTTAAAATGTCAATTATTGGCTTAAAGATCAAATGAATTTTAAGTTATAAAAACACTTAATAGTCACACTTTAACAGCACTTCATGAAAATACAGTTCACAATGGTTAATGGATTATTTAGAGGTAAATATGTTATACAGGAGATATCTGAACAATTACAATACAAGTATATTCCGTTTTCAAAACATTATTTCAGGAAGTACGACTTTGAATTTAAAGACAAATAATCCCCTTTTTGTCGGCAAAATGTTCCCTTAAATTTAGTAGAAAAGCTTGATAAACAAAAACTTCAGTTGTTTTAAATTTGTTCTCTTTTAACCCACTTATAAACAAAATTTGGTAATTTTAGTTTTAGTTAAAAAAGGTTATCCTTAATATTGACTAGGAAAAATAAACTTCTCTTGAAGATCCAAGAATCATACCGCCAACAAAAAATGGGGGTTATAACAAAATTACCAAACAGAGTTGTCAGGAGACGAAGTACATGAGACAAAAGGACAAATCGGGTGGAAACAACTGGAAAAATTGTCGACATTAATGGTTCTGACTTGCATTTTGTACATGCATTTCAACAGAAATGGTGGGTTAAGCCGGTTTATGGCATGCCAAACCTCCCCTTCACTTCCGGTAGTGTCCGGTAGCAACTGCTATCGTAGACACAACAATACTCTTTCTAAATCATATTTCTAGTTCAGAAAGAAAAAAGATAAAGAAGGACTACATACACGTACTAAAGATATATTTTATCATTGTGGTCATGTTGATTGTCCGATGTTTTAACACGAAAAGAGTTTGTTGTCCGCGAAAAGACAATGTAAAGATACATAGTAATTCCTTTTATAATTTAAAAATCACAGCGCATATGAAAACGCATAACACACCACTGCTTTAAACTCTTTATATACATGTTTGGTACGTTTTGTATTGAATAAAGTATAATAAAAAGCTCTTTAAAGTGCCAAATTTATCGAAGCAAGTTTTGGTGTTAACATGGTTAAGGGACTTGAAAATAAGTCGAGGGAGATCAATGCTGAAAATAAGGGCAAACTCCACCGTATTTTTGTCCTTAGCTATACTGATATTACTGTATTTGATATTACTAATTATTCGGATTTGATTTTGGTTTTTTGTATTTTAAACTTTTTTGAAATTATGGATTTCATATGTTTGGGTTCTAGTGCTGCTGATGAGGAATTTATTTCCGAAATGGCCATGCAGATCATTAAATCTATTGCAGGTGATGTTGACATATGTTACCGTAAAAGCAAAAATGGTTCCTTATACCATAAAACTGTCTATTATTTTTAAATACACCGTAAGACCCGTTTTGCCAAATAGATTGAATAAAAAATGCCAATATGTTATTGGGGTCCTCAAGTGTGAAACGTATTTTAATGTGTTTTTTATTTGATGATGTGATGTAATAATTTTCAACATTGAGCGATACATAAACATATTTCTTTTTAATGTAATTATATGCTTAAAGTTAGTTTTTTAAGATTTGGCCTATCAACGTATTTTGTGATCGTAAATTTTTCCTCGGCAATCAAATACTGAAAATAGGAATACAAAAAATTACTGAACTTTAGGAATTAAAATGAAATGTGACCACTTAATATTAAGTATATATCTTTATTAACCAAAGTCTAATACGACTATAGGTATACCATTGTTTACAGAAATATTAATTAGAAGATGACATTGTGCAACTTATTATAACATACCAGATCTTAATTTCACGAAATATATATTTACCTAAATTACACAGTTCGTTCATAGTATATAAAGACATCAATTGTATATATCTAAACATAGAAGGTTTTTTCTAATAATATGGTTTGATGAAATATGACCTTAAACCCTGATATATTGGACATTTGAATACAAAATGCATCTCATCTTCAATGTCATTTTTGCAAAAATTGCACAGTCTGTTATTTCTAGATATAGCAGAAAAACGACCACATTCAATAGCTAAAATGTGACTATTAAGCCTCTGCTTAGTAATGCATTCTATAAATGTCTTGTATTGGTTTACACAAGTAAAACTGTAGGCAAAAATTATTTACCATGTATTGAGAAACGGAACATTTACTAGAAGTACTCAATAAGCTATCAAATTCTTGTTTTTGACAATCATGTAACCGTTGTTTAATTTGAAATAGACAATCACTACAAGTTTTATGATCTGTAAAAAATTCTTGTTTATACCAAATATCACCATGTCCTATTCTACAAAGCTCATTTTTAATGAAATACAACCAATTTGTTTTATTGCTTGGACATTTAAGTAACTCATTACACAAAAATGTTTAAAAACTCTTCAAGATACAATTTTTAGTACACAATAGCTTAAACCAGTACTTAAAATTTTACACTTTCTAGTGTATAACAGTGGCATTCTACCAAGTTCATAATAAATAAGAACATTATTCGTTGAACTTTTAACTTTTCAAAATATTTTTACAATAATTTAAATGTATTCTCTCCACAGCTGGAGCTTTATTAGCTCCCCATATTTCACAAAACACTTTTAAAATAAGTATCAAGAAGTGACAATAAAGTTACAATATTTAAAAACAAATCTTTCGTAGTTCTTTGTAAAGCAAAAAAGCTCTTCTACCGTGTTCCGAAAGTGTTTGTTGCTACACATTATATTTACCGTTATAATATAACAGAACTCCAAGATAGCTAAACCTATCAACAATTTCTATTTCTTGATTATTTAAATACCATTTTTCATGTTCATAAATATTACCACCTGTTCTGAACACTACAATTTTTGTTTTAGTTATATTTACCCTCAATGACCATTTAGAGGTGTAAACATTTTTGAAGTTCAGAGATTGTAACAGAAAAGATAACCATATCATCTGCATACATAAGCAAAAATAGATTCAACCCTTTTACTTCAAATGGAATGGATTCACTGTTTATAAAAGCCATCTCAGAGTCGTTTACATATAGAGAAAGCAGTATAGGTGATAAAACCTCACCTTGCATTAGTCCAATTTCATTTCTAAAATATTCAGAGTTAAAGCCATCGACTGTTACACATGTACTAACATTAGAATACATTGATTAAATTACAGACAGTAATTTACCCTGAATACTAATATTTGATTATTTATATACCATAACATATAACGTTATATATTGTCAATACGGGACTTTCGAGGTAGGAACTCTCGTGTATTTGAAGGCGGAAACGATCGCCTCGGATACCAGTAAGAAGGAAAACTGGATTTCTAAACCTATTGAAATAAATATATACCACATAAAAAACAAGCTATTTATGAAATTTAAGTGCATTTATAATTTTCCCTATAAGACAATATTTTAATATATATTTTAATTGACGAAAAAAATTAACCTGAAGCACTACAAATCGAGTAAACATAAATCACCATGTGCTCAACAGTGTTCATTATTAGTGATTCCCTTTCAATGTATTTTTACGTATAAAAATAGATCTGTTACCGGAATGAACACGACTAAAAAATCCCGTATTTTGCATGCTCCAAAGTTATCAGTAAGTGTATCTTCTGTATTTGTATTAAATAACAAAAAAAACCAAGGTTACTGTGAGTTTAGTTTCTGCATAATGCGCATTTCGATAACTTATGCCACCGTCAGATAAAATCTAAACATTTGGAAGACCATAAACCCAAAGATATTTAAAAAAATCAAAATGTTGTAGTTGTAGTCTAATGAACAGTATGAACGAAAATATTTATTTAAAAAAATCTACCAAAAATGAGATACACGTTACGGTGAAGGCGTATTGTACATTACATATATTTACTGCTATGTGTAGGTCTGAAGTGTAGAAAATTGACAATATAGGCGTAACTTTTCGGTACATACTATTTCCATACCATTAAAATACCACATTAAGAGAAACAAAGAACATAAATGTGAAATGGGTGATATATACCTAATATCGAGTATAAAATATTAATAGAAAATGAGCTTTTTATGTATTAGGATATGCTAATATCATGAACAAATAAGACAATTTGTAACACTGTGTAAACAATGTAAATAATAATTGTATTATAATTTTAAACAATCGATCATATATGCACTAAATGTTAAAATATCTAGTAACTTATGACAATGATGTCACCACAGTGAT
The DNA here is from genome assembly GCA_002080025.1 of Modiolus philippinarum. Lineage (NCBI taxonomy): Eukaryota > Metazoa > Mollusca > Bivalvia > Mytilida > Modiolidae > Modiolus > Modiolus philippinarum. The sequence goes on from MJUU01007301.1 coordinate 11,813, forward strand.
ATTCTGGAAGAATCGGGGTACTTATAACGCTTTATTTGACACCGGTAAGTCAGTTTAATGTTTTAAGCATCCGTTTGGGTAATATTGCAGCAGAAAAAAAACGCCCACAATTTTTATGACTATTTTCAAAAGTTTCATATTTTTGCTAAATGACTGATTCACAAACGTGTTTTAACAACTCGATGTTTTGTACATGTTGATTGATAGCATATGTCGGACGATTGACAGCCAGTAATTGCAAAAATATATAATGTGTCAATTGTTCTGATTAAGGCAGATTACAATGAAAAACACATGTCATTAATTATAAACAGTGGTGTTGTTCATCGCCATTTATCTTTAATTAATAACAAAGATAACAGGAAATATCTACAACGGCTGAAAAGTACAATTACATGCCATAATCTACTAGGGAACTGCACAAGAAAAATGCAAATAAAAGACAAAAGACAAACGTAAACAACAATAAAACTTTTTTTTACTTCTTTGAACAAAAGAGATTCACAAAGAAACATTGCTTCGGAACTACTGAAGAATACTGAATACATCGGCAAACGAATACCGAAGCAAGAACGAGGAAAGGGGACATTCTAAAATCATAAATCCAAAATCACGGCAATTCACAGCAACACGAATTGAGACAGTATGACAAAGACAAAACAAATAAACAAAAAAGAACAAGAACGTCGCAAAACTAAAGCACTAGCAGTGTTAACGCCTATAAAAACTATAGGTATCATCAGGTGCTCCGGAAGGGTAAGCATGATCTGCTCCACGCGTGGCACCCGTCACACTGCCAGTGAAGGAATAAAGAACACTAAATAACTTCTTTATCAAAGTACAGACAAGAAATTTATGATGTGACTTGCACGGTTTTAACTTTTAGATATTTTTAATCAGAACTTGCACTCTATTTGATTTTGATTTTAATATTTTGTTAATGTTTATCAAGCTATATCTTTGTTCCAAATTTCCCAAAATATGCCTTAATTTTTAGTTTGGGCTTACGTAATGATATACAGGGCTAATGATTATTTTACAAAGTGGAACAACTTTATTTTTTGTGTTGTCTTGTATATCAAACAACGGCAGTAGAATACCGAAGGAACAAAGGGGTGATATTCACAAAAATCGAAGTCCAAAGACAGGGAAAAAACGAGAACACAGAAAACAATGACGTTAGACACAAAAACAATGACGCCAGACAGACACAAAGCACAGAACTGATAAGTTTTGGTTCTGTCTTCGTTAAAGATGTACGTGGTACCGATTTGTCTCTATTAATATTTGAAAACTAGAGATTACCTAAGTTCTTCAAACTTTTGCCTTGGTACTGTTTGAGGGTTAGAGAAGTAATATGTACCAAGGATTTAAATTGGTCTTGTCTAAGGATTGGAAGATTACATTAACCAGTTCAATTCACTTCCAATAGATCTTTCAAAACCATACATGACTCGCTGATAGTGTCACTGATGTGGCTAATAGAGCAGCATATGCTAATCCTTCCGGGGCACCTGATGTCACTTCCGGTTTTCATGGGAGTTAACAATATTAGTGCCGTAGTTCTGAATGTCATCTTTTTATTTCCGTGCATTGTGGTTGTCTCGTGTCCTTGTTGTGCCTCTGTTTTTTTTTGCGTCTTGGTTTTTGACATGTCTCTGGACTTCGATTTTTGTACATATCACATCCCTTTTGCCTCAGTATTCTATTGTTATTAACTGTTGTAGGTAGTTTCAGTGGTCATTGTTTCTTCAATTTCTAATATTCAAAATGAAGATGACATAAAAAGATCAGGAACCAAACGGATCTTCCACAAACATAATTGTCTCATCGACCGTGTTTCGGATCGTCTTTTCAGAGCAGGACAAGCTTACCCTTCCGGAGCTTACAATTCATGGGAGTTCACACTGTGAGTGCCTTGGTTTTAAGTGTTTTATTTCTGTGTTTTGTAGCTGTTTAATGTAATTGTTGTATGTGTTCTCGTTTGGGCCATGTCTATGGACTTCGATTTGTGTAAATATGGAATATAGGACATTTTGTTTTTGATACGGACTTTATCACGGCCAGTATCAAGTGAGCCCGTTAGGGCGAGCTTGATGCGTTACGCCGTGATAAAGTCCGTATCAAAAACAAAATGTCCTATATTACTTTTATCGGTAATTCACAAACTGAAAAATAAAATTCTATGATAAATTGAAATGAGCTTAAATTTCTATTTTAGCACAGTTTATCTATCGTTTATTCAATAATTTATATGCAATGTTCATTCAACGTCTTGCGCGTATGAAAACGACAAATAGTACAAAACGTGACGTCAGCATAGCAACCGGCACGCGACGCCTTCACAGTGACCAATAATTTCGTGACAGTGTCCAGTTCGGTGATACTGAGAATATCAGTCATTGTAGATCAAAGGAAATTCACACAAATTACCGATAAATACCAATCCTTTGTTCCATCGGTAGTATACTTCCATCATTTCAAGGAGTACCCCATGACATTTTGAAAATTAGAGTCTCAAATATACTGTTAACAAACTATTAAGTTGAAAGTCCAGGACTCAATATTTGAAACCTAGAATGCTATTCATTGATATTTATAATTTAGAAAAAAAAGAAGGGAAACGGGGAATGTGTCAAAGTGACAACGACCCAAAGGGGAGTAATAACAACTCAAAGCCACCATAAGATCTTCAAGAACGGTGAGGAAACCCCACACCTAACGGAAGGTCGGAGTCGGCCCCTTAATAAAGAGTAATAAAGTGCATCGAAATAAACACCATCCTAGACTCCAATAGACATAAAGTAAACTAATGTACATTCACTCCATATCCTTTTATTTTTTCTATTTGTTGCAGAGTTTGTCTCTCGTGCTGCGTGGAGTCCGTAGAAAGTCTCCACGTGCTTGAGGTTTATGCTTTTGTAATATTACAATTATGGCGTGTTTGTTCGTGTGAGAATTTCTCATGCGTTCACTTATTCATTTATTTTTTCATTTTGCCTGTTCAATATTTTCGTTCTTTTTACTAAAATGTTATAATCTGTACATACGACCATTTTTGTCTTTTCAACCTACGTTACAATGCAAGGTTTGCCTACATCTATTTCGATGTGCCCCGTGTTGTCTATCGATGTTGTTTTTACCCTAATTTTTGTCTCTCTTCGGGCTTCTTAATGACAAATATTTGTAGGCAGACATTGCCCGGTTTTATATTTTTTTCTCGTTGACCGCTCCAGACATGTGTTGCTTCAATGACATATTTCAGCTGCGATCGATGTTGATCAATTTTTTTGTCAAGAATACCGCTTAAGTGCACGCTAGGGGCCGTCTTGATCTCGCTGGACGGGGTGCATATTGTTCACCTTTGGTGGAAGACCCTAAGACGCCATCAAGATGTAGACAGGAATAAAAGCCCTGTCCTTGATAAACTTGAGTTTTCTATGTATCGTGTGCGTTTTTGTCACATGTACATTCACTCCATATCCTTTCATTTTTTTTCTAAGTAGAAAACAGACTACACACACAAAGGCCATAAACTTTCTTAGGACATTCGCAAACCTGTTGCGGCGAAGGTTAAACTAGTTTAATTGCCCCCCTTAGCCAATGTGATAAATCAAAACACAAAAGTAACAGCATTAAAATTTAGTTGGCAACAGGAGTCAATTGTGAAAAATGAAAGGGAAAGAACTCTAATTAAAGAAATTTCATTGCATGCGATATTACTTTGCTGAGTTTTGGAACACAACTACTGAATATACAGATGTTCTTTAAATCATAAATGTAATGTCAACAGTTACAGCGAATCAAGCAAATAAAACACGTAAAAGCTTCTAAGTTCTAAGTTGATCTGCGAAATCAGCCTACTTCGTGAAATTTTGCTAGTGCCGGAATCTCCGGCTATTCCAAGCGTTATTTATGTCTGTCTTGTGTTTTTCTCGTGCAGTTGGCTTGTGAATTGTGGCATGTTATTGTAATTTACGGCCATTGTAGGCGTTAACTGTTATTTTTTGTTGGTAATTTGGCGAAATTCAAAACTAACAAAGCGAGATAACTCTATTCAGTTAAATTGTTTCTTTTAAACATTCATGTATATTAACTGAAAGCGCTCTTTATACATCAATGTATTCAAAACGTTTGGTTTATCTGTATTAAAGAGGCGTTGTTAAATTTTCACTAATTAAAACTTCTTTGCTTTAATGTACTTTTATTATTATATCAGCTACTTGATTGGGTACCCATAAACCGGTTTAACCCTACCGCTGGGTTTTGTCAGTGCCGTACCAAGTCCGACTGTCCCGGGTTCCAATGGTTGTATACGTTTGTTTTTTGTTTTTTATTTGTTGTTTTTTTCTAGTGCAATTCCTTGACATATTGTGGCATATGAGTTTTTCGGACATTGTAGGTGTTTCCTGTTATCCTTTTAATTCTATTTTTGGAAATGGCTTTTGATTTCTGTAATTCCTAATGTGCTGATTTTATTTGCACGTAAGAGACCACGGTTTTTGAAATGATCGGATCTACAATCAAATACAATTTTAGTGTTTTGAAATTACATAAAATATTCCATTTCAGAAATATGATATCAACACTTCTTCTGATGATTTCAAGCTATATTTGTGGTATAAATGGACAGACTACAAAACAGTTTTTCTTACCAAGTCAGCCAACAGACATACAGTTTGAGTCTTTAAAGCAAGATCCACAACATCCAACAGATCACAGAAATCCTAAAAGTACATTTAATCAACTAAATAACAGTCCGACAGATGTTCTAACAATATATAAATTATTTGATGGTGGAAAGACAGTTGGAAGGCAGAATTCATTTGTACCAGGTGCCTCCATGTTTGTACAACACGCAGACCCTGTTAATCATCAAACTAATTCAGTCGGCTCAAGTCTTCCTTCCACGAGTAAATCAATTATAAGACCAATTCATTCAGTTATTGAACAATCAACACAATCACCATCTAAGTCTGAAGCAACAATACCAGTCTTAGACTTACTAGAAATTAATCCATATTACCATGTACACAATTCTCCATTTAATGGCGAACCTCCGCATGAAGCAATGCCTTCAGTTCAACCAAAAATTATTTCAGACATTAATGTAGAAAAACAAACATTTAATAATCCTTTTGCAAATTTTAATGAAAGATTTGGACAGAATGTAAATCTAGCTAACATTGAAAAGCAAAACTTTTTGGACGAAGTACACAAATTACGTTCTATGGATCCGACACATCAACATAAAATAGAAAAATCAAATCCCGATACAATACTATCAAAACTTTTTACAGGCTTGCTACCAACTTCGGAATTAACAAAACCTAGTTTATCTAGACAAGCACGGGAAGATAACATGTTAATAGATATACTTACTCAAGGTTTGCATCCATTACAGGAAATAGTTGTTGATAAAGCAAAACAGAGGACAACTAGTGAAGGCATCATTGAGGAGGGTAGAAGTGACGTTCCTGGTCTGCATTCATTACAAACTTACACACTCCCTGATATTGTACAACCGCTTGATATAGCTTCACCGATTGCAACAAATACATTTCATGCTGATCGTAATAATTTTATAAAGTCTTTGAACAGATTGCGCCAACGGTTTACATTCGGACAACAAGTAAATAATCAGCCGATGTTTAACACAAATAAAAATCTGACAGGGAGAATTTCTGTTGACGCCGTGCCTGGTGAAAAAGAAGACCTTTCATCACAAGTGAGTGATCAAATTAAGAAAACGAATTTGTCTGCCGCTGCATCATTTACTGAGGCACAATTATCTAAACTGTCTCCACAAACATTCAATCGCTTTGGACTAGGACATGGTATTAAAAATCATCCTAATATTTGGAATTTTTTCTCAGATCCAAAACAGTTTAGGCAGAATTTGCATACTGAACTTGCTATCGTTGGAAATAACTTTCAAAATCAAAATATAAATAGATCAGTGCCGTTAGAAATTCCACAACCTCGTACAAGAAGAAAGTCTGACACAATTTCTAATATTATCAATGCTTTATCCAAAGATTCTAAACCTATCGATCGGAAAATAAATCAACCACAACCCATTCAAATGTCTTCACCACTGACACAAAGACAAATACGCAACAATTTTGTAGTTGATGTCATCAATTTACCCGCATTGGAAGTGACGCTGCGCTATCTCCCGGTCGGTTCTGTTACAAAAAAATATGTAAAAGATGTTAACCGTAATTTTCGTAGCGTTATAAACAACGATGGAACAAACGTTGTCGAAACTCGTGTTGTTATACCATGGGTTAGTACTATAGGTTTACCTTCAGTCTCTGTGAATGCTATAACGGAAAATAACATACGGGAAACCTCTTCATACGTCAATAATCAGGGTAGACTTGTTGACACAGTTACAGAAACCTCAACAAGACACAATTTTAACATCACACAACATTATAATTCATTGGCTGCTGGACAAATTGTTTCCCCTGATCATTTACTCCAACAACATTCGGCATTTTCTTTTCCATTGGTTATAAGCAGATCACGTTCCGTGTCTACCCAAATTCCAAATAAAAAGATACCTCAATGGATAAAAGGTAGAACCGATGTCGGAACACATCCGTCGACGAAACGATCAATTGTAAGACAGTCTCATCCGCAGACAAATAAACCAGAATTAAGGAAACGGAAAAGGAGTCGATCGTCGAGATTTTTTATGCCTATGCAACTAAAAGGCTGACATATTAAAAAGTCTTTGAAACAAATTTTATGTTATAGGCTATTTCTGTCTGCAATATGCGTACTATATTCTTTTCGTAGATGTCGCCATTAACAACACTACTTTAACTCCTGATTTAATTCTACTTCTTTGAAATTTGCCTTTTGGGAATGAGTTTTGTTTTTTACACATTTTTTATACCCCCATTCGCGAGTGGGTGGTATATTGGAATTACCTTTGTCCGTCCGTCCTTCCGTTCGTCCGTCAGAGGTTCGTCGCACTTTTCTCAGCTACTGCTTAGCCGATTTATTTTAAATTTGGTATTTGAGTTTATGTGTAGGGGGAATGTGTGGTAAGCGATTTTGGTCATCCTATGATATCAAATTCCTGTTTGGCGGAACTTAGCCATTTTCACTTTATTGGCCTTTATTGAATATAGTGAAAAGTGTGGTCGCACTTTTGCCAGCTACTGTTGGTCTGATTTATTTGACTTTATATAAAGATGGAATGCGTCATAAGTGAATTTGGTCATCATATGATATCAACTTCGTGTTTGGCGGGACTTTCCTTTTATTGAACAGTGAAAAATTTCTCAGCTACTGCTGGGGCAATTTATTTCAAATTTGGTATTTATCTTTAAAATAGGGTAAATGCATCGTAAGCAATTAAGGTCACTCTATGATATTAATTTCCTGTTTTGCGGAACTTAGAGCAATTTTTCTGTTGAACATAATGCAAATTTTAGTCACAGTTTACTCAGCTACTACTTGGCCGATTTATTTCTAATTGGTATTTGAATTAATATATATATGGGGAATGTGTCGTAAGCATTTGGTCACCATATGATATAAACTTCCTGTTAGGCAGGACTTAGCCATTTTCACCTTTATCTAAAATAGTGACAATTTTCGACCCACTTTTCTCGGCTACTGCTGGGCCGATATATGTTCAAATTTGGTATTTACGTTATGTATAGGGGGATTGCCTTGTTAGCAATTTTAGTCACCTTATCATTGGCGAGACTTAGTCATTTTCCCTTTATTGACAATAATAAGAGTGGGGTATACCAAACATGACATCACGTATAATCTCATGTTGTTGCAACGCTTGCTTATAAATATTCATTGATTATGCATTTTTACAATTTTTCTTGATATGTTGCTCCTGTTTTTCTGGTGATTAGCTATTATATCTAACACTTTTATTTCATTTCACAATAAAAAGTATTTGTTGACTTAAACCCTTCCACGTGGTACTAATTAAGGTACTCTTAAACTAAATATGGACATTTTTTTCGGATTATTTCTATAGTATACAATTCTTAGTTAGTAGCAGATGAATAAGAAAATGTATTAACAAAATGAAAATGGTAAAAGTAGAAGTAGGCTCAAAAAGAAATATCAGTCGTTGTCTCCTTGTATCAAGTTAGTTATTTATGGTAAAAGTAGAGATGATTTTTAATTTCAATTACAAAAGAAGCTATTGATATGCTAATATTAAAATTGTCTCCAATTTGACATTTTATAACTAATTTGTTACAGGGAGATACGACCGATGTGTTTCATTAATAAAAGTAACAATTAATGACAAAATACAAGATAAGAAACAAACATTACAAGAAAGGAGCAGAACGGTACAAACTTTTCCGTACTTATGGCCTTCAACAATGTAGCTTCCGGATGAATGATCTATATAATAAAAACAAAAGTTCATCAGATTTTTATAATTATAAGATAGTCAACACATGACAAAGAAAATTGCTTGTATTCACACATGTACAATTTTGAACTATAGTGTTGACAATTCTTTGAAATATCTGCAGTAATTATAATTTATGAGTAGTTAAAATGAAAATAAAACCGATAGAATTTGGATTAAAATTTGAATGTAACTAGCATCTATAGTTATCTTCCTAAAATGAAAAATATACTACTATAAAGCTGGCTAGTATATTTTTCATTTAACAGGTCAAGATTTACCGTCAAATTGTGCCATTTTGTAGGAATAAAAACGTAACAGTAATTATATACAAATCAGATCAAAGTGTTTATTAACTATTCTAATTTGAGAACAATGGAAACCATGACGAATAGCCATATGAAAATCTACAATAACATAATGAGCGACTTCACAACAGTCTTAACGCTGAAACTGGCGACGTCACAATCATGTTTTGTGCACAAAAACGTCAGTAAATCTGAAGTTATGGCTGTCGTTACCGTGTACACTATAGGTCCGCTCAGATCATGAGATGTCATATTAGAATCGAAATAATTCATGTTCGCCGGTGGTTTGTAGTCGATTTACATATGGGTGTCCATTATTTTCGTTTATTTTACCCCTCGCTCCNCTACGCTACGCTCTGGGTAAAATATTAACGAAAATAATGGCCACCCATATGTAAATCTCCATCAAACCACTGGCGCCCATGAATTATTTCTTAAGTAACAAAGAGAACATGATGCTTTCAAAATATTCAGTAATATAGATAAAAATACATAAAACAAACAAGCTAAACATACATAAATCATATACATTTAGAGATACTGGTACAATCGTAGGTATCTGCACACCGGTTGAAAAATAATTTTCATTACCTAAGGTTCAACAGGCTTCCACAGTCATTTTGGGGATTGTACAAATCAGGAGATACCAAACAATGGCAGTAGAATACCGAAGGAACAAAGCACGGCATTACACAAATCAAAGTTCAGAGACAAGACAAAAACGTGAACACCAAAAGACAGAAGACTAAAGGCACAACACCTCCAAAAAATACACGAACACCACTAATACAACACTCAAAACTAAAGCCCTAACAATGTTAACTCTAAAAAAATAGGGTGACATCAGGTGTTCCGGAAGGGTAAGCTTACCCATCTCATTGATGATTCAGATATCAGATGTCTGTCTCAATTAGACAGACAGGGAAAAATAATATTAACATTGCATTTTTTAAGAATACAAAAGTCTTGGAATGTACACTGCCAGCAATAAGTATCAAGGGACAATGCCATAGGAAATGTGTTACCTATTATATATGTAATGATTAGATTAGACTCCGCCTTCACATAATTTAGTACAAGGAAATGACTGATCGATCAATGTTGTTCTGCACTTTCAATACTCATACTGTATTCATTTGTTATTAAATTTAAGTTGATTGACAATTTGACCTATTAATGTCGGTTGAAATCGTATGTTTTTGTTAAAAATACAATTCGTTACAGAACAAATACTTCAAAAACTCTAAAAATATAAATGTGTGCGATATATAAAATTAAAATTTACCCTAGGTTACATAAATTTTTATAAATTAAACGACCTATTTAAATTTTGATATACTGTTTAAGTCGAGTTGTTATTGAAATCTATATGTAGCACTATAGTATCATTTTTGGATATCAGTTTAAAACCGCATTTTGTTTTTTTTTTTGGGTGGCTTGTATTGTGTTTGTTTTAATTGAAACAAAGAAGCGAAGAGTAGAAGTACTTATCTTTTGATTTACATTTTACTAGCATTATTTTGTAGATACCGTTTTAATTTTGTCAATTATATCTCGATGAATTCAGCAAAATGTAATGACTGGCATCTAAAAAATAAATATCTGTTTGAAAAATTGATTTATACATTTTAATGGATTATGAGAATTTAATATCGGTGCCGATGAGATCCATTGCAAATGGTTCTTTTTTGACACGCCAATATTCATGAAAGCCAACGTCACATCCATATCTGTAAACATTGGTGTTTAAATGCAAAACAAAGAAAGACGAAATTTAATCGGAGAAATAGACTAGGTATTGCTTATGTTAGGTGTTGCTTCAATGACATATTTCAGCTGCGATCAGTGTTGCTCAACATTTTTATTCTCTTCTTGTAACCCTGGTGCTTTCACCTGGATAACCCTGAGCATCGCCCAAGTGGGTGGGGAGCAAGGGAGTGACCTTGATATAATTTTTGACAAGAATACCGCTTAAGTGCACGCTAGGGGCCTTCTTGATCTCGCTTGAGGGGGTGAATATTGTTCACCTCTAGTTGAAGACCCTCAGGCGACATCAAGATGTAGACAAGAATAAAAGCCCTGTCCTTGATAAACTGGAGTTTTAAATGTATCGTGTGCGTTTTTGTCAGATGTACATTCACTCCATATCCTTTCATTTATCCTAATCGATATGTCAACGATGTCTGAGTTATGTGGTTATAATCCAAAAACTAAAACTACATTTTAAATTATTCGAACAAAATAAAGGGGATCAATGAAACAAAGAACAAGAGTCTTTCCTAAAAAAGGCTTAGTCAGTAATTCGTTCAGCCTTTGTTACTTCCAGCCGTACAGAAATACTATGGCCATCATCAGAAAAATCAAAATGTTAATCACATAGAGCAGGGTAATCCAGTAAAGTAAGGAATATTCTACGCACTAACAGTAATATATTTTATTAAATTTTCGACATTTAATTTCGTTTCGTCATTTTATGACTTGACAAGTAACGCTGACAATTTTGACAGCAAGCAGGTGGTTTTTGTACATACTATGTTTACATACTATATATTGACAATCAGTCAATAAATGTCTATATGATTAATAAAGTTCTTCCGACAGGGCGTATTAACCTATAGACAGGACAATGGTAAAATATGTAGTAATGAAACGTGTTTAGAGTCCACACGATACCATAGATTGATAAACAAAGTTCTAATAAACCCTCCATTGTATGTCATGTCGACATCAATAGGTTTATACCTAAACAAAGAGTGTTGGAATTTTAATCGGTAATAATGAAAATTACCTTGATGTTTTTCTCGATTGGGGTCACTGCTGTACTATCAAGTTCTTTGGGGGTAACTTGCCATTTCAAGAATGTTCCTTATGCGTACATTTCGTGGAATGTAGACCTCACAGAACAATACGATACTCAGTGTGACAACATGTGAAGGTGAATTCCATTGTGTATCCGTTTCTGTTTTTATGCAAAAACTTTTAAAAAAATTAACGTGTAAGCAAAAACACCTCACTAAAATGTTAGAAAATGAGAACCTAGAAATTCGGTTTCATATTTATATCAATTTCTCGTAATTTGCACACATCTAATATACAAAAGGGTACAGGCCACAGTTTCGTTTCACCCCTTCATATCTCGTTATCTCAATAGATAGAACATTCTCCAACATGTTGTAAATACTAGGCTCACCAAATTAAAACGTCTCAAAACTTTACATTCGACTAACTCTGGTTGCCTCGTCCTATCTATGGGCGTTCCATCCTCACGCTGGTTGTGTTATTATTCCTTGCTCGTCTCGTGCTTTCTCTGGGATTCTCATCCTTACTCTGGTCGCCTCTTCCTTACTATGGACGTCTCATCCTTACTATGGGCGTCCTATCCTTACTCTGGTTGCCTCATCCTTACTCTGGTTGTCTCACCCTATCTCTGCACGTCCCATCCTTACTCTGGTCGTCTCATCCTTACTCTGGTCGTATCATCCTTACTCTGGTCGTATCATCCTTACTCTGGTCGCCTCATCCTTACTCTGGTCGCCTCGTTCTTACTGTGGGCGTCCAAACCTTACTTTGGTTGTCTCACCTTATCTCTGCTCGTCCCATCCTTACTCTGGTCGTCTTATCCTTACTCTAGCCGTCTCATCCTTACTCTGGTCGTCTCACCCTTACTCTGGTCGCCTCGTCCTTACTATGGACGTCTCACCCTTACCCTGGTTGCCTCATCCTTACTCTTGGCGTCCCATTATTTACTCCGGTTGTCTCACCCTTTCTCTGCTCGTCTCGTCCTTACTCTGGTTGCCTCATCATTACTCTGGTCGTCTAATCCTTACTTTGGACGCCTTATCATTACTCCGGTGGTCTAATCTTAACACTTGTCATCTAATACTTACTCTGGTTGCCTCATTACATATCTGGTGGTCCCATCCTTACTCTGGTTGCCTCATCACTTATCTGGTGGTCTCATCCCTACTCTGGTTGCCTCATCATTATCTGGTGGTCCCATCCTTACTCTGGTTGCCTCATCATTATCTTGTGGTCCCATCCTTACTCTGGTTGCCTTATCACTTATCTGGTTGTCCTATCCTTACTCTGGTTGCCTCATCATTCATCTGGTTGTCCAATCCTTACTCTGGTTGCCTCATCACTTATCTGGTTGTCCCATCCTTACTCTGATTACCTCATCATTTATCTGGTTGTCCCATCCTTACTCTGGTTACCTCATCATTTATCTGGTGGTCTCATCCTTACTCTGGTTGCCTCATCATTTATCTGGTGGTCTCATCCTTACTCTGGTTACCTCATCACTTATCTGGTGGTCTCATCCTTTCTCTGGTCGTCCGATACATATCTTATCCTAATTCTTATTATTGTCATCCATCATTACTCCATCATTACTCCGGCCGTGTAGTCCTTACACTGGTCTTCTAATCTAGAGTTTGGAGTTTAGACCTCACAACTCATTCACTATTCAAGGGTTTGTGGTCGTTACAGTGACTTCCTTGATACAACTCATTCACTACTCAAGGGTTAATGGTCGTTACAGTGACTTCCTTGATAGAGCTCAGTTGCTTACAAATAGACTACTTAAGCAA
>MJUU01007301.1:25145-39867 GCA_002080025.1 Modiolus philippinarum
ACTACAGAAGTTTTACGGCCGACATCACGATCTTGTGGATCATTACGGATTATCTGTTTCCCAGATGACAACAGATCTTTCCCTCTACAACTAAAGTTTGTTTTCCTCTGTCGGATTTGACTTTACTACTGGAGTTCACATGTTCAACACGGCGGGTGTCTTATAAGATGCAGGGGATGCCTCTATCGGTACACCTGATCTAACCCATGGTTTTTATTTGGTCCGTGTTGTTCATCTGTATGTGTTAATGGAGGAGAGATAACAGGAAACACTAACAATGGTCGAACATAACAATCACATGTCACAATCAACCAGGGAACTGCACAAGAAAAACAATTAAATGACAAAAGACAAACATAGATAACGATAGGCACTCTGAATGGCCGGACTTGGTACCGGCACTGGCAACAGCCAGTGGTAGGGTTAAACCGGTATTTGGGAACCCAAACCTCCCCTTTCTCTATCCCGTTTCCCTATAGTATAATAAACATACAAATAAAACCCAATACAGGTAGACCACTAACTCTAAGACAGCAATCTTGAAAAGGAAAGAATAGACAAAACGTAATTTAGAAAGATGGGTCGAGGAGTGCTCACCGCTAAACTTCCGGCTAGCTCAAAGAGCCTAGTTTGCTAGTAAAACACTTTCGCACTACGGAATAATTATCAAATTCAAAACTTCCCGAAGGGTTTTGTAAAAAAATCATCATGGATTTCAGTAGACATCGTCAGTATCAGTGAGAGGCCAGTATAATTGTAAAATCTTGAGGTCATTGGATCACAAAGCCACTTTAATGGAATCATGAAGAATATTTCGTAAGGAATGTAAGTTACGTCCCAGTTTTTCTGGATTTTTTATCATTTTTGACATTTTTAACAATATTTCCGTAAAAACGAGGGTGAGAAACGCGTTTAGTAATAAGTTGTTTCCGAGTCGCATTATATTTAGATACCAAATGCTCATATCTTCTATAAAACTTCTTCAATGTGTTTATCAATGTATGAAATCTGTAACCTTGTTGTAATAGTTTGGATGTGATAGTAATGTTACGTTCATTAAAGTCGCCAAGAGTAGATCAGACACGTGCGAATCGTACCAGTTGAGATATATACACCCCGTATGAAGGTGCTGCAGGAACGTCGCCACAAAGAATAGTGAAATCAAAATCATTCCTTTTATCATAAACTTTAGTTTTAATTTTTCAAAAGTCAATGATGATAGTTAGATTGAGAAATGGGCAGTATTTAGAAAATCATTGTTTGCTTTATTAAGTTTCAGTTCTTGTGAGTAAATGAGGCTGACATAGTCTAAAAACTGGGGATTGTCAATAGTAAGGATATTGTCGATATACCTGCTGTTATCGTTGAAAATTAAAATATGTTGATCACTGTTTTGTATGGTTCCATCCTGTAGTTTTTTTTTTCATAAATTCCCCGTGTCTTCGTTTTTCTTTTTTGTCCCGTACTCAAGTGGTGTCCTTGATTCTTAGTATTTCCGATGTTGCCTTTGTCCGTGGATTGTTCGTTCTTTTGACTGACGGTTCGGTTCTCACTTACTTTACTCTCTTCATCTCATACTTTAAATAAAGCTACCAATGATTACAAATACTGCCCTTTTCTGGATCTAACTCTCATTATTGTTTCATGGTAAAATGAAATCTAAAACGTATGATAAAACGGATGATTTTGATTTCAGTATTACTAAATACCCTTTTGCCTCTAGCTCCTTCCTACGGGTTTTATATATTTCTCAACTGGTACGATTCGCATCTTGACAATTTTAATGAACATAACCTTACTATCAAAGCCAAACTTTTGCAATAGGGTTACAGATTTCAAAAGTTGTTTAATACATTTCAGAAGTAAATAGAAATGAACATTTGAATCTAAATATCGCGTTACTCGCAAACAGTTAATCACTGAGACATTTCTAATCATCGTTTTTACGGAAATGTTGTTAAAAAAGCTAGAGACTGATTAAAAGTCCAGAAAAAAACTGGGATTCAACTTGCATTCTTTACGTAATAGGGGATATCGACAAGATATTCTACTCGCTGAAAATTTTACATACATACTGGCTTTCACTGATACTGACGATGTCTACTGAAATATATGATGATTCTTGACCAAACTCTTCGAGTGGTTTTGAGTTTGATTTTTCTTCCGTAGTGCGACTGTGTTATACCAACAGAATAGGCTCCTGAAGCTAGCCGGCGGATTAGTGGCGAACACCAATCTTTCAAAATTACGTATTGTCATTTTCTCTCCTTTAAAGATTGTGGCAATGGAGTTCGTAATCTCCCTGTTTTGGGTTTAATTCGTATGTTTATTATACTGTAGGGAAACGGAATAGAAGAGGGAATGTTTGGGTACCCATAAACCGCTGGCTTTACTTGTGCCGGTACCAAGTCCGGCTTACCCTAGTTTCAATCGTTGTTTACGTTTGTCTTTTGTCTTATTTGTGTTTTGTCCTAGAGCATTGTAGCATGTAATTGTAATTTTCAGGCATTGTATATGTTTCCTGTTATTCTTTTTATAACATTTCTCTGGGCGTCCCATCCTTACTCTGGTAGTGGTCATATCATCTGAAATGACTTATCTATTACCCGGGATCTATTACCACCTTGTTACATTGTTCCTATACGTAGCAGTAATGCCTTAATAGCAACAGTTTTGGAAGCAAGATACAAAACAACAGCAGTAGAATATCGAAGGAACAAACGAAGTGATGATCACAAAAATCGAAGTCCAAAGACATGGCAAAAACGAAATAGCGAAAAACAAAGACAAAACCAGGACACTAGACAGCCACAATGCACGGAAATAAAAAAAAACGACATGAAAACTAAGGCACTCATAGTGTGAACGCCCATGAAAACCGGGACTTTTGAGCCAAATATCAGTCCCGGCAGATTACAAGAATTGTATAGTGTTTATGCTTTCAGGATGAAAGGTTTTATATATATAATTAGATATTGTTGGTTAAGATAACTATCATAATCACTCATACGGAAGTTATAAGGATGTCACTTGCTGTCATAATAATGACCAATCACTGTGCCTACATGGAATACTAATTGTAATTTGTAACATATATCTACAGATTGACAAAAAATCACACGAAAGTTACACCACATTTTAAAATTAAATTTTAATGAAAATTAAAATATTAATTATTTTTGATAAAGTACTTCCTAAGTACTTGATATCACGATTAATGTTAATTGAAAATATGGTATAAAACAGTAACGATTTTCATAATCATCACAATAACACAGAACCAGAAAGGATAAGGTAATTTTTAGTACCTGTATTTTTCTAGTATTATAAGATTTAAACTGGTTAAAAGCATTTAAGACTAAAGACAAAATCTGACCCGCTCTTAGACGAAGATAGTAATATGATTTTCATGTGTGCCCAAAGATATATCTTTAATGTAAACGTCTTACCGTCAATAATTAAACAATCCTTGACGCGGATTTCTTCACCTTATCTTATTGTATTTACCCATTCAACCCCTCACTACCAACCACCTCATTCTAATTATTTGCACTACCCCCTTCTCACAGTCTCATATCAAACCTTATTTGTTATTGTTTATTTTGGTATTTGAATGAGTATATTTAGACATATTTAAAGATTTGATAAGTATTGAAGGGATATGGAGTAAATGCACATGCGACAAAGTCGCTACAAATACATAGTAAAATAAAGCAATTGAATTAACAATGAAATGATATGGAGTAAATGCATATGAGACAAATAAAGCAACCGAACAATACTGACTGCTAAATTATTTTGTGTATGGATTTATTTTGTGTAATTGTTAAATTCAAATAAGTTAATAAATGTTTTTATTACAAAGAAAGGAACACGAAATCTAACTTCTAACTTACTCTGCATAATTATATCCAAGATTAGTTGTGTAGAACATAACTGGCCGACCAATGTCAGGACCCCAAGTATTATTTAATGTTACGCTATGTGGTAGATACCGGTATGTCGATCTCAGTGTTAGTGTTAGGGTTCTTAGGATTCAAACTGTCACAATTCAAATCATCTACATTCCTGAATTCTTTCCACCTCTTGAAACAAATATAAGGGTTTAAAAGAAACAAAGCTATTTTAGGCTTGTTATGAATTGCGAGTGATTTTCTTCCAAGTTAAGAACAAAAATGAGCTGTGTGTTAATAACTGATCCATGTTGAAATTTGTATAAAACTTTGCATCATGCACATTATAGTATGTCCAAGATTTATTCAGCACCAATTGCGTAGTCATTAAACGACGTATCTTGTTAATTTTTGAAAACTTCCATGTATATTTGAATGTATCTTTTTATTTTCAGTTTTACAATTGTTTTGACCATCAATTTCACTCAGCATTATTTATTTATATATATATATATATTTATATTTCTATGGTATGTTATGTATAAAACACAGAAAAGGTTTGATAAACTACCCGATTTTCTGCACAACAATTGTAATTCAAGATTTCTTTGGCATCTCAAAAATACTTTTTTGTTAAAATGCGCAAGAAACACAAACAGAAAACCTATTATCTGAATTGTGCAGAACTTGTATTATCATTACTTGGTTTATAAGAACTACTTTTATTTTCAAAACATTTTCTGATAAGGTTTGAGTTTCTTTTTAAAAAAAAATAATAATATTCCTATATTAACCGTTTTGTTGTTATGTACTACTGTTGTTTGTTTACCATCCAATCGTATTCAAACGTTTTTCATATGGCTATAAAATACAGTGTTTCACGACAGGTATTTAAAGTCANGGTGTGAGGTTCCTCACTGTGTTGAAGACCATATGGTGACCCCTAGATGTTTTGTTTTTGGTCGTTTTAACCTAGATATGGGATGTTGTCTCCTTGACATTTACCCCATTTCCTTTCTTTTTCAAATTTTTTTGTTAAAATGCGCAAGACACACATACAGAAAACCTATTATCTGAATTGTGCAGAGATTGTATTATCATTACTTGGTTTATAAGACTTACTTTTATTTTCAAAACATTTTCTGATAAGGTTTGAGTTTCTTTTTTTCCAATAAAATTGATATTCCTATATATAACCGTTTTGTTGTTATGTACTACTGTTGTTTGTTTACCATCCAATCGTATTCAAACGTTTTTCATAAGGCTATAAAGTACAGTGTTTCACGGCAGGGATTTAAAGTCATGTTTAGAACATTAAGTTGACAAACGAGAAAAAAATCAGCTTTATCAGTCTAACATGAAGCATATTAAAACGTTTCCCATATTTTTTTTACATAAAATCAGCTTCAATTTTTGTTTTGGGGAAAAACCAAAGCCCCCCCCCCCTCCCTTTCAAGTTAAATGGTCGGTCAATAACCGTTCCTAAACACCTGATGTAGCTCTGTTTTTTATTAGGGTTCACTTTGTGATCGCTGTAATAATGGTTGTCGTATTTTATGTCTTATGTCTTGTCCTCGGTTGTCTCGTTTTTGCAATATAAACCATGAAAGGATATGGAGTAAATGTACCTGAGACAAAGCTTCCACAAACAGATGGTAGAACCATGCAATGGAACAACGTTTTTATTGTTGGTCTTTATCTGGAAGTCACATTGGGCCTTCAACAATAAGTTTTACTAATACCTCATATAGTTGAAGGTCTCATGACGGCCCCTACTATCGGTTTGAGCGGAATTCATTGCTAATTGTTGAATAACGATACATCCACGTTTTTAGCCCATGGCTGCAGGATTGTCAACAACATAAATTTTACTGACAAAGTGCTCTTACAATCACTGTCATCCTTTGCTCTAACAAAAGCACTACAAGTGTCCTAAGCTAGTGGACAATTACAACATATAGACAAACGCAGGGCGCTCATCGAGTGTATTGTGCAAAAACTAATCGTAAAATAGTGCGATGCGTGCACTATCAACAGGTGATCAGAATAACTTTTGGAATTTACAAAAATAATAATAATAATAATAATAATAATAATAATAATAATAATAATAAAAAAAATAATAATAATAAAAAAAATAATAATAATAATAATAAAATGCCAAAACTTAAAATTATGATAGTATATCCATATGAGACATTCTCTCAAGAACAATTACACCGTATATAGAGAGCATTTAAAAAAAAAAATTAATTCATCTGAAATTTCTTTCAACTTTATTCTGCTGTCGAAATGCGTAAAATTTGTTCTTGCAATTGGCGGTGCTTATACCCCAGAGCTGATCAATGGGAAAAAAGTGAATAATTTGTTTTTATGCCGATTACCACTGTGTTTATTTTATATTCTCCAGATCATGAATTTGAAAGTTGTACTGGTTTTCACTCTTTTGATTGGCTGTATCACCGCCCAATGGTGGGATGATGACAGAAACAATGATAACAGTAATGAAGTCAGGTGGGGCAGACGGAGGGTGTTCCGAAGGCCATCATTTAACAACTGGCGAAGACCAACTAGAACATTCAGAGTCCGAAGACCAACAACTTTCAGAAGAAGAGTATTCAGGAACTTCCGTCGTGGTTGAGACAATGATAAATGATCCAGATATCGTGATGAATAGAGTTAAAGAATTCCTTCTCTGTATTTGACCTTTTTGAAAATGTATGTGCTATTTATTAATTGTCTTGATCGGTTGTCGTATCAACATATATACTATGTTACACAAATAAAATGTCAACAATCTGTATATAACGAGTTATTTAATACTTGCAGAAACTATGTACAAAATTAACCAGAAAATTACTGAACAGAATTGTCAAAAGCCGACAAAATTAACACAGAATTTAATATATTTCTTAATATAACAAAATTTTGTTCAAACTAAGGAGTACCTCCCTCATAGCTCTGTCCTTAGCTAATTTGGCTTAACTATTCTTTATCAGCTTTTACACGTATTTTGGTATATGGATTTTCATATGTTTTAATATGATCTGCATTGATCGAAATGCGCATATGCGGAAACTAAATTTACAATAACTTCGGTTTTTTTGCCGTTTGATACACGACGGAGCGTAAACAATCCCTTTACACATTGAACTGGTTCAATAGATAGAAAATTTATCTCTTCACAATTAAAATATTTTTGTTATCTTTGTGTGAACCATAGGTTAGCCATACATTTACGCACTCCAACTGGCCTCGATTCTTTTTTTGTGGAGATTTTCAAACTAAAGTGAAACATATACATATATTATATACATTGAGAAAAACGAATACCGAAGCAAAACTGAAAAAAAATGGGAAATTATCAAATTGCACAAAAATGGCAATTCATATTTTACATAAATAGAGACAACGTAACAAAGACAAATCTAATGAACAAAAACTAAAGGACTAGCAGTTTGGACTCCCACAAAAATTAAAGGACTAGCAGCTTGGACTCCCACAAAAACTAAAGGACTAGCAACTCGGACTCCCACAATAACTAAATGACTAGCAGTTTGGACTCCCACAAAAACTAAAGGACTAGCTGCTTGGACTCCCACAAAAACTAAAGGACTAGCAGCTTGGACTCCCACAAAAACTAAAGGACTAGCAGCTTAGACTCCCACAAAAATTAAAAGACTAGCAGTTTGGACTCCCACAAACATAAAAGGACTAGCAGTTTTGACTCAAACAAAACTTAAAGGACTAGCAGTTTGGACTCCCACAAAAATTAAAGGACTAGCAGTTTGGACTCAAACAAAAATTAAAGGACTAGCAGTTTGGACTCCCACTAAAATTAAAGGACTAGCAGCTTGGACTCCCACAAAAACTAAAGGACTAGCAGTTTGGACTCCCACAAAAACTAAAGGACTAGCAGCTTGGACTCCCACAAAAACTAAAGGACTAGCAGCTTGGACTCCCACAAAAACTAAAGGACTAGCACTTTGGACTCCCACAAAAATTCAAGGACTAGCAGTTTGGACTCAAATAAAAATTAAAGGACTAGCAGTTTGGACTCCCACAAAAACTAAAGGTATCATCAGGTGCCCTAGAAGAGTTAACATGATCTACTCCACTCGTGGCAGCCGTCACACAACCAATAAAAAGTCCAGATTTGTCAAAGTCCTTGTTTGCCTTCGGTAATAATTAAACTATGAAAGGCTATAGAGTAAATGTACGCGAGACAAAACAACGACAGTAGAATACCGAAGGAACAAGGGAAGTGATGGTTACAGAAATAAAAGTCAGACTAATTAAGGAAGCAATAAAACCACGCTTGTACTCTGGATCTACTCAAAAATTTCTATTTTTCATTTTTAAAATAGAAACATTGTAACGATGTGTCAAATTATAGTGACGGCCGTAAAACTTCTGTAATGAAGTTACTGAACATAAACTTGTTTGATGAATTTTTGAATCAGTAATTTCGCTCTGTTGACAAAATCGCGTCACAAACTAAAGGCACGACATTAGCAAATACGTTGGACTTAATTTGAGTTAATAGATGAAGGTTACCCTTAAATTGAGAATTGTTCAATGAAAAAACATTATCTGTGCATGTATAACGGAAAATGGAATTTAAAGTTTTTTTTATCTGAATTGTTTTGATCAAGCTAAAAGACAAAATTTGCAACAAAAAGTTTCAGGACAGCATAAAAATCAATGAAAGGAAATGGAGTAAATGCACAAGGGACAACGTCTTGACAAATATCAATGGATCAACACGTTTACTTTTGCCCTTAAAAGTATAGATTCATAAAACTTCAAGATGACTTTAAGATGACAAATATTAATAAATATGAAAAAGAAAGGAAATGGGGTAAACGTCAAGATGATAACAGCCCATCTCAAAGTTAAAACGACCCAAAACAAAGCATCTGGGGGTCTTCAACACAGTGAGGAACCTCACACAATATGGTAAGCCCTAAATGGCCCAAGAAGTAAAAAAAAAGAGTAAATAAATCAATTGAAACAAACCACATCCAATAACCCGAAAATCAAGATACTCAAATTCTATAAGAAGACAAGGACAAGCCAATGACCAACATATTCCTGACTTGGGACAGGCGCAAAAATTGCGGTGGGGTTAAATTCGTTTTCTTGGATCCAAACCCTCCCCTATGTGTGGTAAATGGATAAAAATAAATACACAAAGGGACTTATCAAGACGAGTACCTTTACAATAAAGTAGATAAAACATGAAGACAATACAGACGGGTACTGTCCTGACAAATGCTCACAGTTACTGACAGCTTGTTAAGGACATAATTTCCGTTGACTATGATATTGCTTGGTTCTGCGATGCATTTGTAGAGATTTGTCTCATATTTGTAGAGATTTGTCTTATGTGCATTTATAATATATTGTATACATTATATACTTTCTGATCGAAGTACTCGTCGAATGTGTTTTACTAGCACACTAGGCTCCTTGAGCTAGCCGACAGATTAGCGGCGAATACCCCTTGACCCACCTTTCAAAATGATGTTTATTCTTTCCCTTTCCAGACTGTGGTAATAAATTCAGAAGTCTACCTGTATAAGGGTTTGTTCGTATTGGTATGGAAACAGGACAGAGAAAGTGGAGGATTGGGTACCCATAAACTAGATTAATCCTACTGCTGAAAGTAGAGGATTTGGTACCCATAAACCGGATTAATCCTACTGCTGACTTTTGCTTTTTGTCGGCACCTATGCAAGTCCCGAGTTCCTGTCGTTGGTTACGTTTGTCTTTTGTGTTAGTTGTGTATTTCCTGTACGGTTCCCTGGCAGACTGTGGCATGTAATTTTATTGACAGCCATTGTTTTCTGTTATCTTTATTTAATATGATAGACTATAGATACATACGAATGACAATGTGAACATTTTTGTCATAACGTATTATAAACCCTCTGTTTCGAATTCCTATTTAGGCAATATGATGCAAAAACAAAATCAAGGGTAACAACATCAATGGAACCAAAACAAAATCAGACTTCCAAACAGAACATGACATGCTCATCAATTTTTTTTTCAAATTTAATTGTGGGGTAAACGTGAAGGGTTTTAAGATATTGATGGACTCAGTTCTCAATTATTTTGGACATAGAATGTTATTTATCGGCATATATGGGTGATAATAGCATACAAACAATATATATAAACATAACCGGTCTCAAGTTTACATGATTTTCAACAACGCTTAAACATCCTTAGAAAATGGTCCATCATGAGAAGACTTTACATCATTATATGGTTTGAGATATTCGCAAAAGCATGAATTAATAACAAATCAAATACAAGCAAGGTGTAATCTATCAACAGCAAGTTAGCATACTAATGTACACTGATTGTGCTCCT
Organism: Modiolus philippinarum; assembly: GCA_002080025.1. NCBI lineage: Eukaryota > Metazoa > Mollusca > Bivalvia > Mytilida > Modiolidae > Modiolus > Modiolus philippinarum. The sequence goes on from MJUU01007301.1 coordinate 35,420, forward strand.
CTACTCACAGACTTATTTTTATATTTTAACGAGACTGAATTTCTTCAGGTACTCGTAAGAGATCGTAAAATAAAAGATGCCACATCCTTCAATCTCACTTATGTTTCGATTTCACAGGTAAGAATAGATACCTTTGGATAGATTCAGAGTTGATTACCGGACTGACAAACACCGACAGTGACAAACCAGACTTTTCACTGGCAGGGGGCGGGTGTCATGCGTGGAGCAGATCATGCTTACCCTTCCGGAGCACCTGATGATACCTCAGTTTTTATAGGTGCTTTAGTTTTGTGACGTTCTTCTTCTTTATTGTTCATTTGTTTTGTCTTTGTCATACTGTCTCAATTCGTGTTGCTGTGAATTGCCGTGATTTTGGATTTATGATTTTAGAATTTCCCCTTCCCCGTTTTTGCTTCGGTATTCGTTTGCCGATGTATTTTACTGTTGTTACGATTGTTATTTGAATTATCACATTGCCCATGGGGGGAAGGTTTGGGCCCAATAAAACTAATTTAACCCCCCCCCCCCACCTGCAGCAGCACGTTTGCGCCTGTCCCTAGGCAGGAAATTTATTAAGCCTTTGTGTGTCTTGTCTGTTTTCTATTTAGTTTACTTTATGTTTATATGAGTCTAGGATGATGTTTATTTTGCTGAACTAGATTACTCTGTATTTATGGGCCGACTCCGACCTGCTGTTGGGTTGTGGGGTTTCCTCACCGTTCATTGAAGATCTTATGGTGGCTTTGACTTGTTATTACTCCCCTTTTGGTCGTTTTCTCTTTGACACATTCCCAGTTTCCCTTCTTTTTGCTATTTATCTATATATATCTTTAGGCCAACTTTCACTGCAGTAAGTAATGAAGTTAGGAGCTTAGAAAAGGGTTTTGTTGTGCAGCAATGTATCTCTGTTTGTAAGGGCAATTATGCAATTTAGGTACCCAGTCGATACAAGGCAGGTTGTTATTCTCTTCACTCCAACTGATACCAAAGGAAGACAATACTGATTTGTGATTGTTTTGTATATCATCCCTTGGTATGATGGAGAGTTTGTACGTTGGATATGAATGAATTGTCAATGCCCATCTCCTTTAGCAGTCAATGTAGTGTCTTTTTCAGATAAATGTGATGTTGTTTTGGGCCTTGTCAGCTGGGACAATGACATAATTTTCATGGAGGTAGGAAAATGTTTTTTTTCTACCTCGGGTAAAATTATCAATTTCCCTAACAATGACAGTAATATTCCAGCTTTTCCTGCTAACTGAGTGTATGTTTCACAGTTGATTCGTTATATACGCGAGAGCTAGGACTAATCATTGGACATAGCTATTATCTCCGTAACCACCTAGTTAATCAAGGCGTCAAAAAAGTCCGTCTCATACGATCAATTAAAAAAGTTCTTTAATAGCTATCAGTCCCTTGTGGAAAAATTTGAAGTTTCGGTCCGAAATCTGATTCAAGATTCTTGTTTACTTAGTACTGGGATGATCATTTCTTTTAACTGTCTACGATCTTTCCACAGCAATTGCTGTTGAGTTGCTACCGGATACTACTGCTATAAAATGGGTGGTTTGGCGTGCCATAAAACCGGTTTAATACACCATTTCTTTTGAAATGCCTGTACCAAGGACCATTGCGGTAGACGATTTTTCCTGTGGTTTCCACTTGATTTGTCTTTTTGTCTTCGGAAACAATTCAAAATTTTACGAAAATACACAAAAAGGCGACATTTTATTTAGAAGCATGAAAATGCTTTCAAATTTATTCTGTAAAGAGTAACTATTAAAATTTCTGTCAATATATCGTGTATATACATTATACAACTATCCTTGAACTTATATACCGAACGCCAACAAGGCTTAGGTTTATACGTAAATTATACCCTGTGAAATAATTCACAAATACTTTCGCAAAATTTTTCATCTGAATACATTACACGTCCGTGTTATTTTTCTTGTTGTGGCGTTTGCTTTTGTGTCAATTTTCTTTAAATCGACTTGGAAAGTGCCATGGATTTGCTTTTGCTAGAAATGGACGTGCATTACTAATATATGTCTTTTGTGAGTTCAAATGTACCAGTCAGTTTCATTGATTGCATATCTCTCCACTCTAATACTTTTTTAGTCCCGTGATCGAAATAAAAAAAAAACAGTTGTTCTCTTATTCCAGACTTTAAATGTTTCTGTATAACACATGTTTGACGAAGGAAAGTGCAGAGACAGAATCAATTCATTATCATGAAATTGTTGTTTTTTCCTGTTTTCGTGACACAAATACATGCAAATACTGACACTATATGCCCTAAACTACGTAGACTGGAGATGTCACATTTCTTACTAAATATATCATTAGAAATAAACAAAACGTTTATTTACGTGTTTTTCTTGTTGATTTTATGATGATATCGATCATTATAATACTGGACTATAAAAATCAGGACAAATTGTCTAGTGATCACTTTCTGAGACTTCCTAACAACACACAGGTTGACAAAAGGTAGGCATTATACGATTTTGTGTTTTTTTTTCATCGTCTCACTTTATCATGATGCCCTATATAAAAAATGAATTTTAACATTAAATTGAGCATATTTCTCTGAAATGATAACAAAAAAGCAAACCAAGCTAAAACACTTAGAATGACAAATTTCACCACGGGGAAGCACTATTGTAAGCGGTTACGATATTTAATGATTGGTTAGTTAAGAGTTTTCTTCCCGTAAGAAATATTTAACCCTTATCAGGACAATATAAGCAAATGGGGGTAATAACAAATTTACCCAACTGAATCATCAAGAGCCAAATTCCACGTAATAATAATAATAATAATAAAAAAAACACCAGAGGATTTGTCGACCGCAATAGTCTTGATACAGAGATTTCAAAAGAAATGGTGGGTTATTCCGGTTTAATGGCGCACCAAACCTCTTTGATTAATAAGTTGGTCATGAAGTTACTATGTCTAATGATAATGATAATGAGAAAGTTTGTACAATTTGTGCTAGATCTCGCGTAACGAATCAACTGTGAAATATACACTCCGTTAGCACGAGAAGTTGGAATATTACGGTCCATGTAATGAAAATTGATAATTTTGAAATTAAAATTAACGTCCCTTTTGTCGTAAATTTTAGCACTAAGGTGACCATTTTCGTCAAATTCGAGATGCAAGTCCAAAAAAGTCAAATTTTAAATTTTATAGGAAAGAAATTAAGATCGACGGAAGAACTGAAGCAACGAGTTTTGATTGCCACTTGAAAAGGGATGAAATGGGTAGGAACAGGAAATTTAGCCTTCTATACGATCCCAAGTGAATCTGCTCTTTTGTCGAGATATATTGAAGGTGTCTTTATACTGCATGTAGTTTTGTTTTGCAATGGTTTGCGGTAAGATTTTACTTGCTCCTAAGTGCAATATATAAATAAATAAATAAATAAATAAATAAAATGAATAAAATGAAAACAAAAATAAATAAGATGAAAGTTGATCTAACTTATGAAGTTTTCTTGGATATAATTTAATACTATCATCTTTGATAGAGCAAGCTTAAAAAATACAATATAAATACAACAGAATGAAGAATGGTTAAATTCAACGTGTACAAACTTAAATAACGGCATGTGTGATGTTTTTCACATTTTAAACAATCAAAGATCTTTCAGAATGTTTTTTTAAACATTCTTAACAACATTTCTTTTCATTTTCATTAGAAGAAAGATTATGGTTACCATTAGATCTATAACATAATGTGGCCAATATAGACTTTATACATAATATATCATCCTTTTATTTGGGTGTAATTTCTACAACGGAAAAGAAATGACAGGAGTACTCTCGAGCTGTACCACGTCTTCATAACGGATTAGAAATTATATCCACTCTATACAAGTCATATTTAATAAATGAAGAAGAGAATTGAAGCTTTGTTAATATCAAATTGAGTTGCCGTAAAGAGGGGGGGTATGTTTTTTCCTGGACTGAAATTTTTTTTAACTAGTATAAACAAAATATTTTTTTTTGAAAATAAGCATTATTTTTTTGGGGGGGACAGAAAGCCCCCTTCAGAATATTTTTTTTCATCATTTTTGCAGCCGAAATATTGTTTTTTTTTCACATAAAATCAGCTTCAGAATATTTTTTTTTCGAAAAAAACCATAGCCCCCCCTTTCAGGTTTAATGGTCGGTCCCTAATAATGTGGGAAATGATACGTATTATTTTGTTTTCTCAGTTCGTTTTTGACGTATGATATAGAGTTGGCATTACGAAATGGAAAACTTGATTTGTTCCATTAGCAAATACTTGAAGGAAAAAAAAAGAGTAACATATACTGGATAGTCTACAAAATACATTGGCAAACGAATACCGAAGCAAACATGATGAAGAATCAAATGTAAAAAATCACGGCACAATATCCAACACAAATTGAGACAGCGTGACAAAGACAAAAAAAA
>MJUU01007301.1:47819-70928 GCA_002080025.1 Modiolus philippinarum
ATTTAATTAAGTTTTGTAGTGTAGTTTTTTGTAAATAGTTAATTGTTTCATTATATATTTTGTTGTTTTGAAAAAGACTCGGATAGAGTTGAAATATAAACAGTATTTATACTAGTGCAATTCAAATTGTTCATACTGAAAGATTATAAATTAACCACATTGTGTGTATCTGTTTAGATCTAGCACAATAGGGATTTTGGGTGTTTTTCGCTTTGTTTTATGTTGTTTCAGAGGCTCACTAGTGAGCCTGTTATCGCTCACCTGGCTGGTGGATACTGGATTAATAAAATTTCCAAAGGGTTTAATCATTAATCTGAGGTCAGAGTCAATTTGTAGTAAAGCTTTACACCAAGCATATTAAAGAAACCCCTATTTAAGCTCTGGAAAATGAATAAATGACTTAGAAATAAATGGGATAGAAAATTTGGTTGAAATTTATATGTTAACCTTTGTAGCAACTAGAAATACACAGCCACAATATTTCCGGTTTAAATTATTGCACATGATACTTTTAACAAATATCAAGTTGTACAAATATGTTTTGAAGGAAACAAAGTTATGTAACTTCTGCTTTGAGACACCAGAACCTTGAAACGTGTTTCTTTGAATGCAGATACACAAAACATTCTTGGATATCAGTTGTTACTGATCAGTAAACACCAATGCCTCAAATGTATTTCTTTGTAGATTTCAGTTTAAAAAATAAAGAATTACAAAATGTCCTTTTCAAATTTATGCAGGGTAGATGATATAATTATGTTTTGTCCCATGTGATACCACCATGTTTGTTGGAAGATCAGAATGAAGCGATATATTTGTTGGAAACCACAAAAACACCATTTCCTTCAATAGGCAATGGAGGAATGTAGTATATGCTTAAGAAACAAAGTCTATACAAACATATACCTCATAGTAAGACAACCCTTAGCACGTGTTTGATCGATATTCATTGCTGGATGTCGAGCAAAACTACATTAATTAGAAAACATAACAAGAAACACCTACAATGGCCGAAATCCACAATCACATATCACAAAACAGGACATTTTGTAATTCTTTAATCATTTTTCAGAGCTTAAATATGGGTTTCTTTAATATGCTTGGTGTAAAGCTACACAACTACTTATTACTTTTTCGAAATGTGTTTAATTTTTCCACTAACAACTTTTCCATCATATTCAATTTGTCATTCCCCATAACAGGTTTCTTCCAGTCTGCCGGGGTTGCATTTAGAATGCTATAAAATTCAATAAAGTTTAATGAAAAGTCTTGATCGTATTTATTAATAAATTCTGTTTATGTATAGAAAGTCTTCTTCTCTTGAAATAAGCCATTTAGAAAAAAATATTTCTCCATTTATGTATTTTGTATTAATAGTCGTCTCTTCTTTTATCTTTATATCCTGATATAATATTGGATCATCATATGAAATCCCAGTGTCTGATTCTAGAGAAACTAAAAATATCTCTCTAAAACAATTTCAATTTTCTTGATATCTTCTCAATCCCTATTTTTTAACATTTAAACTTTTTCACTCCCGTATTTTTCTAAAGATCTTTTTCCAAGAAGAGTGATTAAAAGGGCCCAGGAGCTTATGAAGCCATAGTAATTTAAACGAATTACAAAAATGACTAAATATGAGACACTTTCAAACCTCTATTTATTATTATATTTCTTTTAATCTTATCGGGTTTATTATTCCATATAAACTTAAAAAATATGTATTGTATTTCCCGAAATATTGAGGCCAGGGGTTAAGCAAGACTGTGAAATACTGGACTTAAAGTGGCAAAGCTAAGGCTTTAATTACTCTAACCTTACTAATATAGGTTAATTCTCTGTAGGACCACATGTTGAATACAGACCGTAGCTTCTTTATTTTTTCAAAAAATTATTCAATGTCTTGTCGTTTTGAAACAAATTAAAATTAATTCCTAATAGCTAAATTTTTTTCAGATTTGTTCCATGACAGTTCTTAATTTGGCAAAATATGCTCATTGGTCCAGTTTTTAAACCTATCCAAATTGCCTCGGTTTTATCTAGGTTCACTCTTAGTCCCGCACACTCTTGATTGTTCAAGAGATTTTTGATCATCATCTTACGTCAATGATTTTATCTTCATATTGGCTCAACAGGTATTCAGAACCATCAATTTTTATGCCCCCTTTATTTTGATCATTTTTAAGTGCTGCCCTTAATAACTATAAAACTAGAATAAAGATTAGGGGGATAAAGGGTCTCCTTGTGTCACCCCCTCTCCAAAAGAGGAGAAGGGTGACAAGCGGCCGTAATTTGTGACCGTACTTCAAATATCACAGTAAAGTGTCCGTATTCACGGCTTCAGTAATAGACGAAATCCCCAAAAAATATAGAGTTTTTTTTCAAATATAGACCACTCAACCATTTCAAATGTTTTCTCAAAATCAATTAACACTGGGAGACGAGGAATTTTTACCCCTCAGATTTTTCAATAAGATCCATAATAACTCTGAAGCATTCATCTCTATATCTTCCTATTAAAAACCCCTCCTTCTGAGTTTGACTTACAATATTTTGTAATACAAGTTTTAGTCTATTTGCTATACAAGCAGATTCTAACTTCACGTCAACTCCACGGAGTGTGATAGGAAGCCAGTTTTTCATGAAACATTCATCTTTACCTTCCCTGGGTAGGGATACTATCATTCCTTGACGCTGACTTATTGAAAAATCACCCTTTTCCAAACTTTCATTTAGACTGTTCGATAAAAAACACTTGATGTCATTCCAAAAATGTTTTTTTAATAAAATTCTGCTGTAAAGCTCTCTACACCAGGGGACTTGAAGTTTTTCCTATTTTTGAGAGCATTATGGCATTCCTGTAAGGTTTTTTCCCTTTGCATGAACACTAACTTTTCTGGAGGTTTTGTTATAAATATTTAAAAATAGAGTTTCATGTATATTTTCTAATTTTATTTTTGAAATAGTTAAAAAGTTAGATAAAATTTTCTTTGTTCAATCAAAACTTCTTGAGAATCGGTTACATTTCGCTCATGATCTCATTAGATCATATTTGGCAATATGTTCTCTATCAGGTTTTAAACATATTTGACTTGATGGCCTTCTAAACGTTAAGATTTTATTTGCACTGAAGAGTCATAAATTGTCGAAATGCGCATATGCAGAATCAAAATTCACATTAACATCGGTATTCAGTTATCTACATGTACTACCAGTTTTGAAATCATTTTTTCCACATAATGTTTCTTGTCTAATTTACAAAAGTATTAAGAAGTTTCTTCCACCCTCTGCTTGCATTTTAGCCTTAACCCTAGTAATACATGTCATAACATTAATTCTTTCATCACGGATAATTCTTAATCTTTTAAACTTTACTAATTTCTTTTAATAATACCTCTCATTAGTGGAATTATCTGCTGTTTGGTTAGCATAAAGTTATGCTAACTTTTCAAATATTTTTTTCTAAATAACAAAATACCGAAGTTACTAATTTATTATTTTCTTTTTTGAACAAAGAGCTATATGATATTGTCACTCCCCTTTTTTCATTTTTATAGTCGCCCATAATAGGTGACTGTCAACAGAATATTCCTTCTCTAAATTGTCGGAGTCGATATTTGAGTCTAAATCAAATTCTCAGTATTTTATGACTTCTTTAATTATATATATATAATGAACAAATCCAACGTCATGTAACAAACCATTATCAAATTTCCAAGTACCTGGTCTATGAATTTTAAGGCTTATAGGAGAATGGTCAGACCTATAACTGACTCTAATATCTGATGCTATAACAAATGACTCAATGTCTGTCAGATGTGATCATGAAATAGTCTTATCTCCCCTGTTTTCTACTAGGTCTCCTCAATGTATAACGTTTTGTATTTCGATTATTTCATCTCCAAATATCAACCAAATCAAGATTTTCTTTCATCTCTGCAAGTTTTGAATATGCTTTAGTGTTATATTTGGGCCATAATTTACAGTATTTGTCATATAATCTTTGACAACATTGCAACATTACAGATGTATTTCCAAAAAGAGTAACGTGATCCTCCAGTTTGAAAGAAGTCTGTTTTGTAGTAATTTGGGCCATACAGGGCACCTTAGGTTAACCAATTATTTTGTATGATTATATCTAATTTTATTGCCCTGTGTATCTATGATTTGTTGATTTATCTTAAATTCAAATGAACTTTTGAATAGAATTGCTACTCCTCTTCTTCTACCGGAAAAAGAGCTGAACATGGCTTCATGTGACAGATAAAGGGGGGGGGAGTACCCCCAAACCGGTTTAACCCTGCTGCTGGCTTTTGCTATTGCCGGTACCAAGTTCGGCTGTCCCGAGTTCCTATCGATGTTTACGCTTGTCCTTTGTCTTGTTTGTGTTTTTCTTGTGATTATGGCATGTGACTGTAATTTTTAGCCATTGTAGATGTTTCCTTATCCCATTTGTTACATTCGGTTGTTAAATTGTTACATATTCCCATACGTGCAACTTGAAAAGGACTTGATAGGAATTATGCATGGGAGATTGCTTTTTCGTTCTGATCCGATAACCAACATGAGCAGCAGCACAGGACATAGAAAAGAAAGGAAAGTGAGAACGAACCGTCAGTCAAAAGAACGAACAATCCATGGACAAAGGCAACATAGAAAAGAAAATATATTTTGATCATCTGTGAAAGTAATGAAGTAAAATGATATAAAATGCACTGGAATGATGAACGACAGGTCTTTCACAAAATTTGCTCATTTCATTCCTCTCTAACTCAACAAACAACGGCAGTAAAATACCAAAGGAACAAGGGAAGCAGAGACCACAAAAACCAAAGACATGACTAAAACGGCAACAGAGAAAAACAAAGACAAATTAAGGACGTGAGACAGCTACAATGCACGGAAATTAAAAGACGACATTAAAAGAACTATTGCAGTCATAGTGTGAACTCCCATGAAAACCGGGAGTGTCATCAGGTGCTCTGGAAGGGTAAGCATGTCCTGCTTCGCTAGCGGCACCCGTCACACTATCAATGAGTCAATCCAGGGCTGAGTCAAAACCGGTTATGTCAAATCCGTGAGGACGTGACAAATATAGTTTCACAATGTACGCTGTTAGTAAAAATGTTTCATTATCTACTGTTAAAAACAATTGATGCATATGAAATAAAACAGTACTCAAATAGCTTAAGGTAAGACAGCAATACTTGGAGAAGATTAACGGAACACAATAAAGCATTATAGTTTAAAAAATACATTTTGATTACTATATACGTACTTTTTAGTGCTGAAGTGCGATGGAGACATTAACTTTCGATGATTGTGCAAAAGTTCGAAGGTCTAAGCAAAAGTCAGGTGTTTTTATTAAAACCAAGGCGCTAAAGTGCGATGTCACGCTATCTGCAAAGGGTACGCTAAAACGCTTAAGTACGATGGTTTAAGTAAACAAGACATGGACGCTAAAATGTTGCATTTGCTTGGTACTTAACTAAAACCCAATAAATTTTACTAAGCACGTATAAAATAAACCCCTAACTGATGATGAAACTTCAGTGAAAATTTGACACAAATTGTAGCGAATTTAGTAGCCTTGAATGACAAAATGAAATGGGGGTTCATGTGCTGATTTACTCACAAACTAACAAAACAACGTCATATTTAGGAAAAAGAATTACATTTGAGTAAGTGGTTAACAATCGCATTTTTGCATAGACGATCGTACCTTAGAGTGTCCGACTTTAATCTAGAATGGGTTTGTGGATATAAGCAGTATTTCTACTGTAGGGAGGCCGAAATCATATGGAATAGGGTATTGCAGCGAATCACTTTATCTGATGAGCGATAGAGGCCCAGTCTCTAAGGCACTAATGTACAATTTTTTTTAGATTCTAAATGGTCAATTCGAAACTTCTTTTAAACAATATAGAAGTTGGGATATAATTTACCATCTGTACTTTCTTACTTACAAAATATTTACCAATTTGATGAGTGACTATGCAGGAGCAATTTCAGTACTCTAATGGGAACTATATGTGCACCTTTCCCGTAGACCTATTTAGGCTTTATAATGACACTGAATTTTTTAAAACCCTTTCCTGGAAATATCAATCAGAAACATCTAACAGCATGATCAATTTAATGTGCATATGCTGAAACTGAATTCACAGTAACTTCGGTATTTTGTTATTTATTACTACTGGGCCGATGCCTCTGCTGTTGGACTGTTTGTCACAGATGGTATTTACCATCCAAGTAGCCAGTACTTCTGTGCTACCCGAAAATCCATTTCATTTGAAAACTTGCAATATTTAAATATAAAAAAAAAAATTGTTCAAAACTAAGGAGTATGTCGCTCTTTCATAGCTCTGTCTTTAGATGATTTTGCTTTTCCATTTTGATCCTATTGGTAATTTGTTCTTTATCTGGTTTTATACATATTTCGGTTACGGATTTCCAAATGTTTTGATTTGATCTGCACTGAAGAGATATAAGTTGTCGAAATGCGCATATACAGAAACTAAATTTACAGTATTTACATCGGTATTTAGTTATTTATTACCACTGCGTCGATGCCTAGCTCTGCCGGTGGACTGTTAGTCCCCGGGGGTATTTACCATCCCAGTAGCCAGTACTTCGGTGCTTGCCGAAAAACCTATTTTATTTCAATACTTGCAATATTTTAAAAATTCAATGAAATTTTGTTCAGAAATAAGGAGTATCGCCCACCTGCATAACTGTGTCCTTAGCTGATTCAAGCTTTCTTATTTAGAACCTGAAGAGACATAAGTTGTCCAAATGCGCATATGCAGAAACTAAATTCACAGTAACTTCTGTATTTTGTTATTTATTACCACTGGACCGATGCCTAGCTCTGCTGGTGGACTGTTAGGCCCGAAGGTATTCACCAACCCAGTAGCCAGTACTTCGGTGCTGGCATTTGAAAACTTGCAATGTCTAAATTTAAGAAAATATTAGCTGATTTTGGCTTTCCTATTTAGTTCCTATCGTTAATTTGTTCCCTATCAATTTTTACACGTATTTCGGTTATGAATACCAAATGTTTTAATTTGATCTACACTGAGTTGTCGAAATGCGCATATGCATAAACTTAATTCACAGTTACTTCGGTATTTTGATATTTATTAATAATTCCACTGCTGGTGAACTGTAGGTCCTCGATGATATACACTATCCCAGTAGCCAGTACTTCGGTGCTAGCCCGAAAACCGATCATTTGGAAACTTGCAATATCTGAATTTAAGAAAGTTTTGTTCCAAACTACGGTATTTCTGTTATCTAATGTTACGATAATGAATACTCAGATATCGTATATAGTAGTTGATCATGTCACCTGACCACCGCTCTCGGTTTTTACAAGAGCTCACACTATCAGTGCTTTAGTTTTGTATTGTTAAATATAGTTTTGTCTCCGTTAATTATGTCTGTGATACCGATTTGTCCTTGTCCATGTTTGAATACTTAAGTGATTACAAAGGCATTAGAAAACCAATCTTGGTACTGTTTGATGGTTAGAGAAGTAACACGTACCATGGTCATAACTTGGTTTTGTCTCAGGATTAGCAAGGGACATAAACCAATCAGCTACCTCACAGATATTTCAAAAAGATATATGCCTCACTGACCGTGTGACGGGTGCTGTTTACAGAACAGGACATGCTTACCCTTTCGGAGCACCTGATGTCACCCTCAATGTCATGGGAGTTCACACTGTGAGTGCCTTGGTTTTGAATGTTGTGTTTTTATTTCTGTGTCTTGTAGCTGTTTAACGTCGTTGTTTTCTGTGTTCTCGTTTTTGCCATGTCTCTGGCAGTTTATATTTCACAATTAATTCATTACTGTAGAGCGTGCAGTACATACAGTGGCTTTGTGGAAAGAGCAAAAGCATTGTCACAAAAAACTGCTGAGTCAGGGATATGTTCAGCCGTTGTTACTTTCGTCCCTTCAGAAATTCTATGGCCGTCACCACGACATCATAGATAGATATGAAATGTCAGTGTCACAAATGAAAACTGACATTTTCAGCTAGATTCGCGTCTTCCCGGATTTGACACTACCGGTTTTGACTTTACCCTGGATTGACCCACTGACAGTGTGACGGGTGCTGTATACAGAGCAGGACATGCTTACCCTCCCGGAGCACCTGATGTCACTCTGTTTTTTTTTTTTGAGAGTTCACACTGTTAGTGCTTTAGTTTTTTGTGTTGTGTATGTAATGTTCGTGTGCTTTGTAGGCATGTGGTGTCTTGGATCTTCTGTCTTCTGGTGTTCTTTCTTTTGCCTCGTCTCTGGACTTTGATTTGTGTAATCTTGTGCTTTGTTCCTTCGGTATTCTACTGCCGTTGTTTTGGACTTCGATTTTTGTAAATACTACGCCTTTGTTCCTTCGGTATTCTACGGCCGTTGTTTCAAAAACAAGAAGGTTATCCTCATTTTAAGTTCTGCTTCTCTCACTTTTCATGACAAGAAATTAGAAAGTTTTTAGCTTTTAACTAAGTTACGTAGTATTATGCACATGTCCCAGTTTAATAAAATCAAACGACCAAAAATGTGTTTTTGGTATCGATTAAGGTATATAAAAGTGTTCCTTATCTGTCAACTTATGATTTTTGTGGGTTCAATAGACAAAGAAGTTTATTATTTTTTTACAAAACTGCATACATTGACATTCGGTTGGTTCCTTGTCGTTATTATTTACAGAGTTATGCCGGAAATCACATGTCTTATATAATTAGGTAATATGTAGCAGGAAAGGGACAGAGAAAAAAAAACTAAGTTTATTTCACAGATTTACATCGTGATTTTATAGCGTAATCAATCAGAAAACACAATGTATATAAACCTCAAATAATAGAAGATGATCACTTTCCCAACAAATCCTGAAGTTCTCAGGTAAGACAAATAACAAATATTGTCATGATGACCATTACTGTTTTAACTAGATGATATGGCACTACTTTCAAATGCAGTTTTTTTTTAAATATGACTTGAATTTTTTATCTTCAGTCACACAATCATTTTGTTGAATATTTTTCACTGGTGTTTTTTTATTCAAAAATTGAATGGTCTTCCAGTATACGAAGTCACAAAGTCGCAATGTACTTTGATTCTTTTCTCATTAATATTCTACTTTTAAAAAATGCACAAAACTGTAAATTCCTTTGAATCCAATACTTTAATTTTTTTTTAATGGGGGTGTTTATTTATTTATCTATTTTTGACTTTTGTTTTCTAGTCTTTTTGTTGTTTTTCCTTTTGGTATTGTTGTTTGTTTGTTTCATTTATTTGTATTTTTACTTTTCTTTGGTTGTGGGATAATCAGAAAGAAAACTTATGATTGCTACGAGTCTAAATTTTACATGTCCATGAGCTAGTCTTTAAATAAAACAAAAATTCGTCAATGTTACCCATATTATTTGTACAGTTAGGGACCGACCATTTAACCTGAAAGGGGGGGGGTTATGGTTTTTTTTTCTGGACAGAAAATTTTTTTCGCGCTTCGTGCGAAACAAATTATTTATTTTTTGCACGCGTATCAACAAATATTTTTTTTTCAAAATTAACTTTATTTTTTTGGGCAGACAGCCTCATTCAGAAATTTTTTTTTCATCATATTGACAGCCAAAATATTTTTCACATAAAATCAGATCCAAAATATTTTTTTAGAAAAAAAAACCATAGCCCCCCCTTCAAGTTAAATGGTCGGTCCCTTACAGACTATTGATGGTTTTATAGAAAGTAACATTCCCCGTTTCCCTTCTTTTTCTTAATGTCTTTGAAACAACATTAAAGATCATGAACACTAAATAAATAAAAACGTAAATCATGCATTCTTTTGGGTGTGATTCACTGAATACAGAAAAAAAATATTTATCCATAAAGAATCCTTGATGAAATTACGGGTCGTTCAGGGAAATTTGTTCCTGATTCAATATGACACTGGTCAGATCTATCTATTGATGACCTACTGTTTGCAATCGAACAAAACTTAGTATTGAGCATTATTTTATGTTGGTTATTCTATATTCAAAATACAAATAATACTCGGCATGATGTTTATCTGAGTTATATTGATAAACAATGTTTATCTGAGTTATATTGATAAACAATGTTTATCTGAGTTATATTGATAAACAATGAAAGGATATGGAGTCAATGTACATGAGACAAAGTCTCTAGTAATAAACGGTAACACCAAGCAATGGAACAAGGCTTTAATAGTTGTGCTGCATCTTAAAGTCACCAACGTTGTCTTTTGTAGTTCATATTTCTATATAAAATTAAAGAAAGGACGTCAGATTGAGATCGTAAACCCTTTGATGATAAATTTAAAGCTATCATTTTCTAGCTGGAATTGAATAAGATTGAATAAGTTCTGGCATTTTCCCTTATTCTGTCACGCATGCCCATTCAATTCCCGCCAACCAATGACATTTCCTGAGTTACCGTGAAGGCGTTTATTCTGACCTGTTGATATCATGATTGTTACCGGTTTAGTGAATTACTCACTTCGTTTGGAATACAATTTTGATTTTTAAGAGTTTATTTTTTGTATACAGCATTATTGAATTTTCATAAATATATGTTACAGATTGGTATAAAACAATTTGGGTCATGGACTACAGGCATGTGTTATTGTTGCTAGTAGCCATAGTATGTATATCAGCACACCATCTGAGTGGATATTATGACGCTCCAGACAGACCGGATACTCCTGACTCGTATTTTGATTCGCCCGACACACCGGACTACGGAGATTATTACTATCCAAGATACAGAAGACCCGTCAGACGGTATAGACCAGTAGTTCGTTACCGACCACGCAGAAGGAGAGTTAGATTCTTTGGCTGATGGGGCGTATTCAGAGATATAAGTTTAGTATTTCTACAACTTTGTTCATCCTGCATCCCAAAAATGACACATAGTTAAAGGATGGAAATTCAAGCACAAAGGATGCTCAGCTATCGCTATAATAACTACATGATGTTTTCTACTGACGATTTGGATTTTTAGAGAGACAATCGTATCGAGATGGATACATTTACATGGCCATTTATACCATGAGTTACTAAAGCTAGTATAATTTTAGTGCTTCAATAACGGAAATTGTTAGTGTACATAATAAATATGTAAATAATGACAAGGGTCTTTTTAGAAATATAATTCAACAAAAAGCTGACAAACAAATGGCATCAAAGTAGAATGTTGTCCACCTGCTTGCATCACATTTAGATGGCCCAGTTTTCGAAATAATCCCCAATACTGACTCCAAGAGATTTTTTAAACCCCTTTATTTGACAGTTGTGAAATTGCAAAGACCGATTTTAGCACTAACCGTATTTTAAATCTTATCATAAAGTCAATAACACATTTACTGCAATAAGGGGCACAATGACTTCAATTAGGAACTTGATCGTGTTGTATCTAAAAAATAAAATGCCATTGACATAATAAGGAAATTCGAGTTGCACTAAGGACCCATTGCCTTTTGTGCCAAAATTATATTAAAGTTTGTGTATTGTCGTACAATATAGTTCCACAATCCTTCTTAAATAATACTGGATAACAAACAGTAGAGCTAAAAATCACATGTTGAACCTTAGTCCTTGCCTGGAGATTTATTCATCATAACATGATAACATAAAAATGAACACTTCATTCAAATAATTATATATAACAGCGTCGGCAGGATGCATGCAAGAGTTTATATTAATTGTGCCTTTCATTTTGTGGAACTAAATAGGTATGCCATGAAATTAAATGAATAGATTTATATTTATTAGTTGTATGTCAATGTTGATCAAACATTGAAATATTAAGTCAGAAATTCAGAAATTTATTAGTTTGTTTTCATTCAAAGAAAAACAACAAATAAAAAAGATGAAATAATAAATGAGACAGAGTAAGAACGTTTGTATAGCTGTCGTGCATGGAGAACAACGAAATAAAAAATATGAAATAAAATTAAAGTCTTAAAAATGTATGTACAAGAAAAAAAGGCCCAAATTTTCGGAGTTAACTTCTTTGCAAGGGTGAAAAGAAAACAGGTACATCTCCGTGGATCGAGACACGTGTTAATTATGTCGTCTCCAAATAAAACCATGTAATTGGAACATCAAAGACATAAAAATAGGAAAACAATAACTTTATGTGTATATGCAGAAACTTCTACTCGATTGATAAAAAAAAAGTATACATTAAACAAAGAAGGAAAACAAAAATGATGCCGACTGGGCAGTCTAGTTTATATTTAACAGAACGAAAATGTTCAGCAAAACGATCACCCAATCGACGGCTAGTCTCCCCAACATATTGCACAGATTATGTACAGATAATTTTCTGTAATACAGTTATAAATTGTAAATACATTGTCTGGACCGCGGACTTCGCTATAAATAGATAAAGTATTGATATAATTGTGTCACGATTTCAATTCATTTCGTTCAATATCAGGAAACGTAAAGAAAATGTTATGAAGAAATTCTTCCCTTGTGTCAAAATTTGTTCTTAAATATTTATAAAAACATTTGAATTAAAAGAGGACATTGTCATAATTAATCTTGGATAAACTGTAAATAAATGTGACCGGGAAATGTGACAACAAAAGTCCGAATCGATCAAAGGGAGAGCCGTATATCATACTACAGAATCAGGGAAACAACCCAACACAGAACATTTTTTGCAAGCCGTCACATTCCCGACTTTCAACGGGCATTTTATAAATAAAATGCTTTTTACGATCCACCAGGTAAAGCACAAAAAATAATACTGCCACAAATATGTTGATGCAGTTGGATAATTTAGATTTGACAACCTCAAAATAAATAAATAAATAAATAAATAAATAAAGGTAACAAATATTTAGAGGAATAAATACTGTTCTTAGTACCTCATATGGTCTATTTTGGTCCAAACTCCGTAAATATTTACGACTAAGCAAAGTGAAATACACTTATTTTCTTAAATACACTAAAAGTAAAGAAAAAATATTTCAGCTGCATACAGTGTACATTGTGTATTTAGGATTTATTTATGTAATTGTATACTTGTCTAGATTCAAAATGTTCAGGTTTTACGAACATTTGATATGTATTTTTGTATTTCCTATGGCTCAAAACATTTTTATCAAAATAAATATTATATATCTCTGTTCAAAAGTTTGAGGAATGAAAAGCTCTGTCCTTAGCTGAATTTTGGCTTTTCTATTTTGATCCTTTTGATTATTTGTTCTCTATCAGCTTTAACATGTTTTTTGGTTACCTAATGGTCTTCCAAATGGTTTGGTTTTGATCTGCACTGATGAGACATAAGTTGTCGAAATGCGCATATACAGAAAATAAATTGACAGTAACTTCGGTATTTAGTTATTTATATAAAAAAATTTTATCCTGACAAAACTGTCATGGTCTATTTCATATGTTTATAGTATATTCTAATCTACAAATGGTTGTTAAGCAACTTAACTATTGGAAGATATTATAAATCTCACATAAAGCTTCTTCAATTTATAAAAGAAAGAAATTTTTAACTAAATTCTAATTTTATACTTTTTTAAGCCGAAGAAGAGCCAATATTCTCTGACTGACTGGCACTCTCTGGAATATTTACAGCTATTGTTATGGACATCTCCAATCACAGGCTGTTTATTCAAGCCTGTAACAACATCTGCAAATAAACCTGAAAATAGACCATTTCTTTAACAAGGGCTTAGATGCCATTGATCTCTCCAGCATTCTACACAACAAAACAGTGAAATCAACATCCCCACGTACTTCAAAGACCAATTTGTTCCCCTGAACTTGTATTCCTACATTTAACCTATTGCAACTATAATTTTCGTTTTTCATCTCAGTGCTAAAATTTGCGACAAAAGGCACGGTTTTAATTTCAAAATTTTCAATTTCCCTAACATGGACAGTAATATTTCAGCTTCTCCTGCTTATAGAGTGTATGTTTCACAGCTTATTCTTTACGCGAGAGATAGCACAAATTATACAGACTTTTTCACTAGACATAGTTATCTCCGTGACCGCCTTATTAATCAACGGTTCAAAGATTCCACCTCATATGATCATTAAAAAGTTCTTTAATAGATATCAGTCTCTTGTGGAAAAAAATGAAGTTTCGGTCCGAACTCTGATTCAAAATTCTTTCTTAACTTCATAATGGGATGGACATTTCTTTTGACTGTCTTTCAATGGCAATTGCTGTCGAGTTACTACCGGACAATATGGCAATGGAAAGGGGGTGGGTTGTTTGGCTAGCCATAAAACCGATTTAACCCACCATTTCTTTTGAAATGCCTGTACCAAGTCAGGACCATTGCGATCAACAATTTTGCCGATGATTTCCACCTGATTTGTCTTTTTCTCATGGACTTCGGTCTTTTAAATTACCCCAATTAACAAAACGGTATTTTGTGATATTCATATTGACGACTTTAAAGCCAAACCGCTTGATTACACCTACTTCACTTCCCCATTCAATTATAGTCCTGCTGGAAACGCAACAAATGGTGTCCTAGATATCGTTGAAAACCACAAATTACAAGATACCTTTTCAAAGTTCCAAATTTTGTGAACTCCTGCACAACTGGAAGTATAACTTCAAGATTATGATGGATGCCAGAATGTGGACAAAGAAAGAAAAAGAAGATGCAGTGTCAGTGTCAGATTCGATCAAGTCGATCAACCATGATGAAGCAGCAATTTCATTGACTAATGATCTTGATACTATTTCAGACTGGTCCAAAAAAAAATGGGATGTTCAATTTAATTCTGAAAAAACCAAGAGTATAATTTTTACTCGAATGTCTAGACCATACCATCCAGTTTATTTTGGCAATAAGGGAAATGTAATTGCTGATACTGACTGTTAAAATTACAATCTGCTGGCACATGGGGAATTAATGTTGACAATATTTATAAAAAGGCCTTGCTCTCGTATTAGTATTCTGTGCAATTTAAAGTAATGCAAAGTATTTGCTTGACAGGAAATCATTAATCTGTCTTTACTTCTCTTTTATTAGACCACTAACGGAACAATTGTTCGCAAATGAATCTGATATTCTAGAAAGTGTACAAATTGAGGCTGCTCGATTTTAACTGGTTTAAGACGAAACTCATCTAAACAAAAATTATACAAAGAATTTGGATGGGAAACTCTTAGTGAAAACAGAAGGAATCACAAACTTATTTTATTCTTCATCAAGATATTACATGGTTTGACCCCTGCTTACCTATTTAACATTGTTCAACCCTTTTTACCCTTTTTACCTAGACAAACATCTTATAACCTTAGAAATGAAAACTTTTCATTCTCTGTTTTCTAGAAAAACTTTTTATAATAGTTATTTTCTGTGTACTGTGAGATTATGGAATACTTTGCCCTTAAATATTGGAGAGTCTCCTAATTTAAGTATATTTAAATGTAGATTATTCAAACATTTTCTGGAATATTACAACTTTGGTTGGCGGGTTGAAAATATTTTACATTGCCAACTCCGGAATGAGGCCAGTAACCGAAAAGTTCATTTACCATGTTTAAATAGTCACTTTCTCTCGGAAGATAAAGATTGTCCAAATTGTAATAACAAATATGAGGACGGTTACCACAATTTTTTGAATTGTCGAAATATATTGATCAACGTTTTAATATGCTTCACTCAATTCTGCAGTTACTAAATGATAATGTTGTAGATAATGCTGTAGATATAGATAACATCACTGTGGATGTCCTCCTCCATGGTAACAACACATATTGTATTGACTTGAGCACACAAATATTCAAATTTGTTTATAAATACATTAACGTCATTCACATATTTGCTTTTTACCTTAGATTGACCTACTGACAGTGTGACGGGTGCTGTATACAGAACAGGATAAGCTTACCTTTCTGGTGCAGCTGTTATTACTCTGTTTTTAGAGTTAACACTGATAGTGCTTTAGTTTTTAGTATTGTATGTGTGGTGTTTGGGTGTTTTTCGATGTATTTAGTCTTTAGGTAATCTTCTGGTGTTCTCGTTTTTTGCCTTGTCTCTGGACTTTGATTTATGTAATTTTGTGCTTTTTTCCTTCCGTATTCTACTGCCGTTGTTTTGAACAAGTGATAAATCGAGAAAACAATTTCCCAACCAATTATGCTAAGGTTAGCAAATATATTTACGTTTTTTCCCTTAATTTGTTCTATATACACATCCCTTGAAATCTAAAAAAACACAAAAGCTTGTTGATATGTGAACTGACATTTGTACTCCATTTATGGAGGACTGTCCAATATTTATGTAACAATTTTCCGGTTAATATTATTCTGTATCAGGCAGAGACATAAACGATTGCATTAAAAGTCAAATAAACGTCCGTCATTACAACAAGAGTGGTAAAATAAACAAAAGAACAAGGTGAACAAACTTCAGGGTTGTTAATTCACTGGAAATACTAATTATCAAAGCAAACAAATGTCAACATTTAGTGTCTATCCATAATAATAATAGTTCCCAGTATTGTATCCGTAATTCCTGTAGTTATAGTCAGTATTATCGTACCAATCATATGTATCGTAACCATAGTAACTGTCGTAGCCGCTGTCGTATCCTTTGTCGTATCCTTTGTCATATGCTTTATCGTAGTATCCATAATAACCGTAGTTGTTATCATACGAATTATCAATTATATTGTCCATATCATTGTATCTGTATACGTGGTAACCATTGCTGTAGTTTGCCATCACTATAACAACAAGCAATGGTGTCCAGAGATTCTGGATCATCCTGTCAAATAAATAAAAGCAGATATTCAATCTAATGTTACTTAGAATATCCTCAAAATTCTTCTTGTTATCTGGTGACAATTTTGGATTAGATGTTATATACAATAGATTGAATACAACATGACCAAGTTTTATTTCAATTTGCTTAGTAAATTTAATACTTTTTAGATACATATATATTCAATCCAATAGGTGTGAACCGCCATGCCCACTCATTTGACAATGGATCTGTATTTTCCCTCCAATGGACACACATGGTCCAGCGTTTGACACTTGGACTACCCAGATATTATTGTACAGGAGATACCTAAATAATTTGGTACCAGTTTGACCAGTGAGATTACCGAACATAATTGCCAGGAGCAGAAAACCAATGGCAAAAATACAAAGTAGACGAACACTCGGCGGAAAAAAATGTAGCACGCAATTGTCCTGGCTAGGGTACAGGTATCTTAAAGACCGGTTTCAAGAGTTCTAAAACGAGAGAAGATGCCTGAAAATGGGTGAACAAATGTTTTATTGTTATCTTTCTATGTTCTTCTTTGGACTCTTAGAACACAGTTTGTATAACTGTCATGTCATGAAGTACAAAGAGGAACAGGAAGCATATAAAAATATTTACTACGGTAAATTCTAATAAAAAAATCTAGAGTCGTATTTTCAGCAATTGTTTGTTAACAAAATGACTACCGGTAGTTACTCTACATTACAACACATTTATATTCTCCCTCACTACGTTCGTCCGAATATAAAGTAATTGTAATCTAAAGGCTCAGTAATAACTAAGGCTGCTCCAGGTGTGCTACTCGCTATAACCTCGAGACAAAGGGCAAATAAAGGATAAAACAAAAAACAAAAATATTAACATGATAAGCTCATATGCCAAGATTTTAGAATTACTTTATATTCGGGGAACCTTCCGGTGCACCTGATGTCACTCTTGTTTATTGTGAGTTCACACTGTTAGTGCTTTAGTTTTTTTGTGTTGTATATGTAATGTTCGTGTGTTTTGTGGGCATGTGGTGTCTTTGGTCTTCCGTCTTTTGGTGTTCTTGCTTTTGCCTTGTCTCTGGACTTTGATTTGTGTAATCTTGTGCTTTGTTTCTTCGGTGTTCTGCTGCCGTTGTTTTCTGAGACAATCATCTGGGAGGTCAAAGAATCCTTGATATAACCGTCTTTGGAAAAATCTGTTCTCCATCTCCAATGTTCTTTGATCAAACGATCAGAAACATTGCTATTAGAAGCAGCAGTGGCGCCACCACTGCGCAGACTGTGCAGACCAAAGTTTTTACTATTTAAACCAATGGATGTCAAAGCACTAAGTAGTATTTCCCTAGCCCTGGTATTAAATAAAGGAGTATTAGCTTTAACTGAATTTCTGATTTGAAAAAACGAATCGATCGAAAAACAAACTGATCTGAACCAATAGGTAAGTTGGCTAAAGTTACATATCTTAAAAACCAAGTGACAGGACAAGTAACATTGCCAGTTTTTGCAATAACAACTTTATTACCTCTTCTATAAATATCAGTTTTACTGGATTCAACCTCTAAAGAAATATACGAATTAAAAATGCCTACATTACTCATTTTTAAGTTTGCAAGTTCACTATATCGTAAAAAAACTGCAAATGCAATCAAAAACATAGCACAAATTCTGACATTTGATAAATTATTATAGTCATCTCCAAATTTGTCAACAATCATCTTCAGGTGAATCGGCAACAAAGGTTCTTTCTTGGTAACGGGTTTGGCAAGAATACGCTCAGATCCTTCCATTAACATTTGAATCAATTTATTATCACACGGATTCGGAAACATATTAAAATCGTGGTACCACTTTATACTGTAGAAATGAGCGAACAAAACGGATTCTGAAACTGCTTGTTGCACAAGACCACTTAGTATACATAAATTGAAACGGACTCGACGGAAGCGGGTAGATACCTAAAGCTACTCCTTATCCACCATTCCTTGATTTTTTTTATATAAACATCATACTTCTTATTAGCCGAATTAGCCTTGCTCCTTCTCGCAATATCCATGATACGTTGATCACAATCCTTAAACTGTGGAAAACTGCATGAAATATTTTTTAACGTACTCAAGTAGCAGAAACCTGCAAAATCAAATACATGAATGAATATATGTATATGTGCAATACCTTTATATTATAATGTTTGCACCGATACGTGTCCGTGTGAAAGAGAATATATATATAGTCAGACGAATAAATAATACAGATATAGTCTTATTCACATTCATATGCTATTTTCTATCTTTGGTGCACAAGGTGCAATATTTTATCTTAAACGCACACTGTGCGCAATTTTAAAACATCTCGCACAAAGGTGCTCATTCATTTGTAAACAGTAACGCACAAGGTGCAAATATATAACCATAAAGCACAAGGTGCAAATATATAACCATTAACGCACAAGGTGCAGTGTTTTCAATCAATTAACGCACAAGGTGCAATGTTTTTATTTACTAACGCAAAGATGTATTATTTATAATCATTCACACACAAGGTGCAATTTTCAATCCGTTACACACAAAGTGCAAAATTTTCAGTCATTGACAGCCTAAGTATACTTTCAACTATTGGCGCAAAAAGTGCATATCAAATCTTATTTCATAAAACAGCCTAATAAAATATGTGCAAAATAACCAATATGTAAAATACTCATGTGCATAATAGTATAATATGAAAAGTGTTTTAAATTACAAGAAACTTTTCCATTCAGAAAACACACTAAGTGCACGCCGTAACATAGTTTGGGTCCACTCGACTCTTAAAAGTATATCTGTTCCTTGACCCATGACAAAGAATGTAACCTTATTCATGTGTTACGAAAAATCAATATTAAGAACTAGGACGTTGCTTATGAATGGATCAACTGCGAAAACACTACCTTTATCTGAACCAGAGACGAAAAAAATGTTTTGGACGATTAAATTCTACGTAATCTTTAACAAATGGAAAATAATTTCCGTCCCGGTTGTTCCAAATCATAGGCCAGAAAAAAAAAAGATAATTTCCATTTAGGTACAATTAAAACACCCTTTGCCCGACAGATAAGCATGTGATTTATTACCCTGCAAATCAAATTAACCGGTGGTAATACCCAATTGTTTTCGATTGACCAATTGAATGCAAAGGCGTCTACACCACTTGTTCCAGGCACCCAAAATCTAGAATTAAATTTTTCAACTCTATGATTTTTGTCGTCTGCAAATCTGTCGAAAGTGAACTGTCCCCATTTTTAGTGAAAAAATTTAAAATATTTCTTGAGACTCCCCAATCATCGAAATCGAAAATTCTACTCAAGTAATCTGCTTGTGAATTTTCGGATCTAGGGATCCACTCCACCTCAAGTGTAATGCTATTGAGTATGTATGTACTGTAAATGGATAACGCCAGATCATGTAAATCTGTTTTCATACTTCCAACCTGACATATATGAACAACATTCTGATTGTCAGTATAAACTTTTACCAACTTTCCTGAAAGTTGACTTTTCATACTGTCTAAAACAAACTGAACTGGCCTAAGTTCTCTCCAAGTAGAACTTTTAATTTTTTGAGGAACCTGTAAAGTGCCATTTAAAATAAAACCAGCTCCTGCGTAGCTGCTTGCGTCTGAAAAAATAAAATACGTTGTGGTGCTTTGTGTATAGGAAAAACAAACAAAATGGGTAAACTTTTACAGTTACAATTCTGCATTCACCTCAAATGGGATGTCAAAATGAAAATCCCAAGTGTTACTACTACACACTGCCATACATAAATGTCTGGTCATCATGTGACAAACATTACCAAAAGCTGGTTTCAAAGAAATAATTTTACCTAAAACAGAAGCTAAGCTTCTAGCTGTGGAACGACCCGTTAATAATATATTTTCGACATTGTTCTCAATTTTTTCAATCTTACGTCTTTGGACTTCAATAAAACCAATCTTCTAAATTCCATATGAACCCTAACAATTCTAATTTCTGAGTAGGTGTGAAAATAGACTTTTTAAAAATTGGCAGAAACCCTGAATCAAAGTTTTTAAAACAGACTTCGACATTTTGATGCAGTTGTCCTCAGTTTCACATGCCCAGCCGTCATCTAAATACACTATGATAGGAAAACTCTGAGATCTCCAAAAATTGACCAAAGTTCTTACTACCTTTGTAAATATATGTCCAGCTGAAGATAGTCCAAATGGAAGAAGTGAAAAAACAAAGTATTTTTCCTTACCATCTATGATCCAAGAAAATCCCAGATATTTTTGGTGTTCTGGGTGAATATTGAAATGATGATACCCCGAACGTAAATCGAATTTGAACATGACATTACCCTTTTTAGCAAAATTATTTGCTTCCTTGACACCTTCGAATTTAATTTTTTGTTTTAATACATATCTATTTACGTGTCTCAGATCTAACACAAGCCTTTGCTTTCTAGGGTCACTGACTGATACAGTAAGGGGATTAACAACAAAAGGCTTATAATTTACCTTTGTAATACAATTACTTTTAAGTAATTCTGAAATAGCTTCCTGTACAAAAACTGAATTGTCAAAAGCAGACTTATTATTAGTAAGAAACGCTGAAGGTGGATTTTGATTAAATGGAATAACATATCCGAATTTAACTGTACTTAAAACTAGTTCTGAAGGCTGTAAAACATTTTGCCAAAATTCTAAATGATCTTTTAATCTATTTTTAACAGTTTCATTCTCAACTGAATATTCAAAATATTTTGTATCAACTATATACTCAACTTTTTCACTGAGACTGGGGTTGGTTACTTGAACTAACGGCTCCTGCTGGCTTATTTGTGTTGACTGGGCGTTGTTTGAAAGGACAGTATCTTGCTGTGTGACCTGGACGCTTACAGCAGAAGCAGAGTCCATCGTTGAAGCATTGAAGGTTGTTGAAGGTGCTGCAGTCTCTGTTTCTTGTTGTATTGCTTTAGCCGACGCCACGAAAAAACGCTCTGGCGTTGAAGCTTCTACCAGTACCTCTGTTGTATGGCTTAGTTGTGTTGCGTTTTCGAGTAGCCCTGAAAACAGCTGATCGTAGCTTTGAAGCATCTTCAACGCTATCAGCGAGAGGATCATCCAAATACTCGTGTACCGTGTCCCACCCATGACGGTCAGCTATCTTCAGAATTTTGTTTCTCTGATTTAGCGTGGCTAATTCTGCAGTGATAATTTATTCTATGTCACTAGTAGAACAGGTCTTCAATAAGAGCTCAATCCTGCGGAGTGCGGTAATTCTGTCTGAATTAAAATTGAATTCTATTTCATTGCCTTCTTGCTTAAACTCAAACTTTATAGGTTGGCAGGTTGCTGTAGCAATGTTTTTGACAGGCTCTGAACTTTGAGCAGATAGAGTGTCAACGGAAAAATCAGAGCCTACTTGTGTAGCTGGCTTAGAAGGCACAGCGGTCCTATTAATCTCCGACAAAATTCTTTGTCGTTGCAATGCTTTTGTCAAAGACTGGTTAAATAGTGTTATAGCGTCAGCATTGGACATATCATCTAGCTTTTCTGTGTCGTCCTTCAACAGCTGAGCTTCGTCAAATTCGCCATGTGATTCATCTTGGGCCATCATGATAAACGTGTATACTTGAGGTTATAGCGAGAGTCGATAGCTTGTTATATGAAAATCACGGGCTTTAAATGGGTAGATATCACATGACTACATGAATATTCAATAGGTACCCGATATGAATTTTATCAACACGGTCCAACATTTTGTATGATAGATTCTGATAAACACTTAAATATGGCATTTTGCTCGGTTTAAAAAAAAGGTAAAATACACATTTTCTGATATCAAAACAACACTGAGCCAACACCAAGGCTTGGTTTGAACTTTGCCACACATTAACACATGGTTACATTAAGATAGACCATTTGCTTAATTTGGAAACGTAGTGACAAGATACTGAAATCAATGGCAATTTCACTTACAAAGCGCATAAATTCAAAAATTATCCTTCAAAACTTAAATTAATCCGTTGAATAAACTTATTCATAAAGGATATAAATACAGCATTGTTGTTAAATGGTTACTTCTGGTTTTTGTTGGCAAAAATATTGATTATCTCCTAAATGCTTTACACCATAACTAGATTTATACAATTGTTCAAATTGGCAGTATTTGGCATTGCACAATATCATGTTCTTCTTTCATAATTTATGACGTTTTTATACCAAATTTATTTAGAAGTATTTCAATTGAAGTTTCATATGTAAGAAGGCTTGATATCATAGTCAACGGAAATTATGTCCTTAGCTAGCTGTCAGTAACTGCGAGCATTTGTC
>MJUU01007301.1:82367-95183 GCA_002080025.1 Modiolus philippinarum
GGAATTGAACTCACTATCCCATGCTTACCAGTCATGATAATTACAGCCACGGCAACATTCGCGTATGTAGTATTTAAACTTAGTATTATATTGTTGTCGTTCCGTTTTCTTTAATTTTTTTCTTTCTTTATGTTTTTTTTTTTTTTTTTTTTTTTTTTTTTTTTGATTACCAAAATTGCCTGCTGGCTTCAAAAAATTTAAATGTGTTATATGTTTATGTGGCCTGTGGGTCGATGCCGGAAAAAAACTTTTGCCGTCTGTTTGTAGATTTTCTAGGCTGGAGTATTCTACACCCCTAGTAAGCCGAGTTCTCGATGAACGGTTTCGATAATTCGAGAATAATGTTTAGGCCGTTTGAGAAAAAATGTATACAAATGTATATTTAAAGTAATATTGGATAATGTTATCCCGTTTCAGAGCAATATTTAGTCCTTTTTAGATATTTGAACATTTACCTTTAGCTAAACATTACTCAGCTAATTATGGATGATCTAATATGGGACTCCGCTTGGTAGCATTATGAAAAAGACGAGTCAAAATAAGAAGAATACTCCGCGTAGTATGATTCGAGCAGTGACTACCCTGGCACACAGGGACTTGCTCCCGGCCTAGAAAAAAAATTGTGTACTATCAAATATGAATCTCGGAGAAAAAAACACGTGTTTTTTCCGAGATTCATATTTGATAGTAAACATTTTTTTTCTTGGCCGGGAGCAAGTCCCTGTGCTTGACGTAAGTCTGCTTCGACTTTAATCTTGTTCAGCCGCTCTGTTTCTGGACTTGTGTAGGTTGAGTATATAATTCAAATAGTATCAAATCTTTTTGAATGAGATAGCTTCAAATATCAATCGGTTTAATAAATAATATTTAAAGCTGCAGACGTTTACGCTGTCTATAGCCAAAGTAACCAATGTAAACACAATACTTGGTGACAAAAATCGTGACCAAAGTATTTCTGGATTCTTTTTTTCAAAGATGCCGTATACTAGGTTCTCATTATATCGTTGGTTCCGTTATCGTGGTATTTACATTCATTTCAATCCAAGTTTAAACTGAGACGTCACCGTGTTTATTATATAGATACGTACCACGACCAGTATACATCGAAATCTCGACACAAAACAGAAACAAAAATCTAGAATACTCAAGAAAGTGTGTATTTGAATTTAACGAACAGATCTATTTAGATATCTCCGCAAGCTTGCCCCAAATAGATATTTTTTGTACGTTTAATTGAGAAGCAAGCCAACTCGTCATAAATTTTCTGATTGGGGCAAGCATGCGGAGATGTTCATTTTTAAAGAAAAACATTACTATTTTACTATTTTTTGACGATTTCCACCAAAGTGCACGAGTTTGAGAAGTGATTATGACGTCATCACTTTTTATTTACGTCTGAAAAGTTTTGTTTTTTATTGAACGTCATTATGGGCGTTGCAACGGCAACAAATCATCATTCTATTAACAGTTTGAATTTTTAAATAATTTGGGGTCGATTTTGGACCTTACAGCCTCTACTCCTTTGCGTAAAAGCTAATACAGAACAAGAGAATCTAAATAGAAAAGTCAGCTAAGGACATAATTATGAAAGAGGGAAATATTCTAAGTTTAACATAATTTTTTTCTCAAATTTAGATATTGCAAGTTTTCAAATAAAATCGGGTTTTGGGTCAACATTGAAGTACTGGCTACTGGGTTGGTGAATACCCTAGGGGACTAACAGTCCACTAGCAGACATCGGCCCAGTGGTAACAAACTGCAGAAATTATTATGAAAGGTTTATCTACGTTCTGCATTATTAATGCACACACATTGATGTATCAGATCATACTGTAACAGTTGTGCTGTGAAACAGTTATAGAAGATGATCTAATTATCTACCCTGAATTTTAGGACTAGTAGAAATCCTGAATATGTTATGTTGCGGAGGAAAATACTTTAATTTGTAATGTGAAGAACAATAAATTTAATGCAGAAATCGAACAGTCCGTGTTTAAATACAGAACTTTAGAGTTTGTGACTTTTATTGCAAAATATTTGAAAACAATCATATTTATTTCAGGAAAATAAACTTATACTATATCTTCTATTAGTGACAAACGTTCTTTGTCGGAATTGACCAGAGGATCTGTATGAGAACCTCGCTCTTTGGCTTAGCGACTGCAGTCTGCTACATAAAACTGTATTCTGGAAATTTATAATACTTTCTTTGGATCAGTAAATGTAATTTTGATCATTTTGTTGTTGTACTAGTACATTTTTCTCTTTATTAAAACATGTAAACTTTTAGTATTGTTTTCTACCATAACTCAGATCCCAGAGGAACGAACCGTCTTGATATCGTCATTTGGCGTCTGTCTGTCTGTCATCGCCTGGTATCAAGACATGTCAGTACACACGAGGGGACGGTGACACAGCGGACACCCGACCCTCCTGTTACAATGCATTACTGTTCTAAGTTTATTATGCAGCAGAGTTGTATTGAAAAAAGAAAAATCAAAGTTGTGCTGTAGTAGCGGTCAAGGCTGTTGGGGGTGGCTATTGAAGGAGGTCTTCTGAAGGGTTTTTTTAGATTCTACATTTGATTCACGCCACTCGAGGAGTAGACTTTATCACAATAACTTTTCAGCTGATACTTAACTGTGGTAAGTAAAGCATAAAGTACGGAGCTTAGAAAGGAGTTTAAGTCAAAGGAGTGCTTACACAGTAGTGTGATTTTTGAAAAATTTTGTCCTGAGATATCATTTGGGAGAAGAGTTTACTAACGAACTATCAGTCCACTCTCCTAAACAAGGTAGTCGGGAATGTTTCTAAAACACAAGCAGTGGTTGTCAGGAGCAATGTCTGCAGGTTGAAAGACATAATTTTCTTGGATGAAGCTAGAGTTTTGACGTCAAAATGATCTTCAAAAAGACTGGAAATTCTTATTTTCATTTTTGCTAAAAGGCACCGAATACAGTTTACAATTAATTATGATATTTTTTCAATTGATTCATTCACTTTTTATTTTTTCGGTCATTTAGGGCTTGTTATATGGTGTGAGGCTCCTCGCTGTGTTAAAGACCATGCGGTGACCGCTAGATGCTTTGTTTTGAGTCATTGAAACCTGTAGATGGAATGTTGTCTCCTTGACATTTACCCCATTTCCTTTCTTTTTCATATAATTGAATCGAACAATGTCTGCACAATTTTCTTCCTCTTTCTTTTCCCACTCTTCTTGAATAGCCTTTAATAACATACATCAAACTCTTTAATTGTTCTTCTAGAGGGAGTGTTTGGAATCACGGAATTTAATCAAATAAATTAGGAACCTCTGAAACCAAATATCGATGCAAAATGTCGGAGAGAAAGGATTTCTAGAATCAAAAATTTTATTCAGGATAATTCAAACGTAATACAAATGGAGATGACATGAAAGAAAAGTCAAATAAAAACATGAACAAGAACGCAACAAAAATGTGAATCCCCAAAATAAAACTGGATGTTTCACCAGCTGCTACGGAAGGGAAAGTATTATCTCATCCACTCGGGAAACTGCCAAGTAAAAATTCGTATTTTTCATAGTCAGCGTTTCTCAGTTCGGCTTTAAACTGTACACCTACTAAAAAAATTACATAATAGAAACATTGCAATTATCCTTCAAATCAAAGTAACTACAGTGCAATGCTTGTAGTGTATAAGTTTCTAAGATGTTAACTTAATCACTTTACAAACTCCAATCAGGACAATAACGAATGAATGAGTTGTTAATGTAAACAACATATGCCGTTTATTTGGGAAAAGTACTGATCAAAATAGGAATTCACAATTGGTAATAAGCAATGAAGGGGATATGGTAAATGCAAATGAGACAAAGTCTTTACAAATACATGGTAAAAAGCAACAACGCTTTTATTGTTGTTCTTCATCTTAAAGTCACCATGAGGCTTTCAACAATGAGCTTTGCCCATACCTCATAGTAAGTTCAAGACAGTCCCTAGCACCGGTTTGAGCGGAATTCATTGCTAGATGTCGAGCAATGCTACATCCATGTTTATTCTGGACATAGATGCGGGATTGTCAACAAACATTCAGGAAACTGGCCAAGTTTTCTTACAATCACTGTCATCCGTTTCCCGACAAAAGCACCAGTGTCCCAGCTGGTGGACAATCACAACAAATAGACAAACTCAGGGCACTCATCAAGTCGATTGTGAGAAAACTTGGCTGTATAAATTACTGAGATATGGGCAATATTAACAGGTGGTCAAATCACATTTTGAAATTACAAAAATAGAATGCCAAAATTCGAAAGTGTGATAGTGTATCCATATGAGAAATTCTGTCAAGCACAAGTTCACCATACCTGAAATGTATATAGAGCATAAATCTCTCGCACGGGAGAGTCTTTAAATTATGGAAAGTCTTAACTGTTAATAAAGGTTTACCATAACTATAACTGATCAAAGGAACATATGTATAAACTGTATTGATACATGAATAAAACCCCTGTATCATATTCATTTAAATTCTTTAAAATGTACTGTTAAAGGAGATGGTTACAACAAAATATAAATGGTATGGTGTCCAAGGTCAACGCACTTCCTTTTCCTCATTCATACTAGATGATATTAAAATATCAATAAAATAAAATGTGCGATATATTAGTACATGTAACGTGAAATAACAGGTGCGTAGTAAAAAAAAAGGACAAAAAGACAACAACAGAGTAAAACGTGGCAACAAATCGTGATCGTGAATCAGTAGTTGACATATCTATTTAGTTTGGTATTGTTTTATTAATCAACACTTGCTCGATGCCTCTGCTGGTGGACTGTAGGGTATACGACGTCCAGGAATTCAGTGCTGGCACCAAAACAAAGATTACTATTAATCTAGTCATATCTTAATTTTAGAGTACAAAAGTAGAATAGTTGCATAATAAATTTTGTTATGCTGAACATGTGTTTCAAGGAATAATTTCTCTTGTATTTCAAACTATATCGGGTGTATCTCACCCGATCTCTTTTGCGATATAAACCGACTGACACCAAAGGAAGAGAACGATGGAGGGTTTGCATACTATAATTTGGTACGTCCAGTTCATCGTTGTAATGGTTGTTATGGTACATTTTGTAGGGAGAGGATATATATAGGCTATGCCTGTTATCCAATCTCATTGAATACATTTATATTCAATAAAATATTTGAAATTGAATTATGGTACATTTGTTGTCTTTTAAGAACAGATAAAGATTATAGAAATAATACAAGTATTAGCTTTCCAAAAAGCTAGTCTGACGTCAGCATTCTTTTACCCAGACAATAAAATGTATATTGTATGTGATGATTTACCAGAATTTCCCACTTTCACATTGGTAACGGTAACCAAACAAAACTCACAATATAATTTAATAGATCTATATGACGGACATACGTAACAAACGAACTGGTTTCTTGGTCTTTTATTCCCACAAAACCAGTATAATAGCTTTCGTAAAGAGGTAATGTAGAAAATAATGCGTGTTTATTCATATGCCAACAGCACGCTTAAAGAATGGTATATAATGTCTATCGCGGAAAAAGCAATAAATGAAAATCACGATCGTAAGTGTTGATCACGGGGGGGGGGGTCACTTCCTATATAGAGGTATATACAGACGTGCCGCTGGAATGGGCCTGTTTTTGCAGTTGTCAACTATATGAATGGGTAGTAATTTTTGACATCATGTATATAAATGGGTAGTAAATTAACACCCAATGGGCAGAATCTCTACAAGTTGCTGTAATTTATCAAGTATATATCATTATATGATGTTTAAGATCATCCCTACTGGGAAATTAATGGTTTTCTGACTCCAATTACACATTTTTTCTATACAGTTGGGTTGCTTATTTTTGAAATTTACTATATGAATGGGTCGATATTTTGTTGGGGGAACTATATGAAAGGGGGGTATTTTCATAATGCCAGCGGCAGGCCTGTACCCAATTCCACCTGAAGTGACCCCCCCGTGGTGTTGATTTATTAATTTGCAATGATATTGTTTCTAATTCTAATACTGTCTGACGCCTTGACGTCAGATAGTCATGAAAAATACTAATACATGTGTTGTTTTAAATAATTCACCGAAGCCCTTGTCGGCCTATCATTGTCCAAAGTATTGAAGAAATTGTGGATAAAAAAGAAGAAAATTGAAAGCTAAAGATAATAACTTGAAAATTCCAGAATTTACGTTTTATGTACATGTGGATATGACTAACAAACACAAAATCACAGTTCAGGTAATATACGACTTTTATATGACGAATGAAACGAGGAAATATAGACTGTATTTGTCAGGTAATAATGAATATGTCAGTGTTATGTCTTAGTTTGACTTAATATATGGCTGTTTTAAGAGAACCGATTTCAAAGCAATTGGAGGGCAATACAAGGGATATATAATGCATACTAAAACAAATAGTTATTCCTTGTTAGGCGTCAACATAATGATGAGAATACACATAACGTGGATAAACAACATTCCAGTCACTTTGATCTTAATTACAGATTAAAACAAAAGTACACATTGCAATTCCAGACTTTCCCAATGTATATTTTTATACATAAGTATCTTTATATTATTATATGTCATTTTCTTTAATATTACTTCGTGTCAGCCCGAGAGTCCAAACTCAAGGCTGATATTGGCCGAGTTCGAATACCAAGATAAATATAGGAAAAATAACATGTAATGATCTATTTATCACATATTTTAATTACATCGGCAAATTAATACCCAAGCAAAAATGGGGAAAGGGTGAATTCCCAAATCAAAAAATTCTGAATCACTGTAATTCATATTTAAAGCTAAATTAAATATAACATGATAGAATATCAAAGCAAATTCAATAAGATTTGACAGATTAATGTCACATTTAGAATTTTTAGAGAATCACAAGGGGAATAACTCTGAAATTAGCTAACATATAATATCTTTTCTGTTATCGCTCCAACTGTCATATGGTATCAATCACAAAAAATAATTAATTAAACGGTTTAAAAGATTTCAATATGGTGAAACATTTGAAATATGATATGCAACAATTGTCTGTAAAAATTTAAGGAAAATAAGGAATAGTTTATTTCCTGCCATTTTCTGTAGTTCAACGTCTTATTAATTAGCCTTTCAATTTTGTCTTCAAAGCATAAATAAATTCTCAAAATAAAGAAAAGTCCAATACACCAATATCAGCATTATGCCTGGAACTGTACCTTAATAGTGGTTCTGTAAGTGTAAAGTAAAACTTGCTGACAACTTTCCAATAGTGATCTTCTGGTCTTTTTAACAGTTCAGTTATCACATTTTACAATCCCTTTGCTAATTTCGTGCCTATTTGTACAACGACTTTATTACTGTCACATAATGTAATACAAAAATAAAATGTCCCTGTTTCTTAGTGTTTCCGATGTTGCCGTTGTCCATGGATTGTTCGTTCTCTTGACTGACGGTTGGGTTTTCACTTATTTTACAGTACTCTAATACGAAGAGTTATTTTCAGCCACTGTTGCAATCCTACCCACATATGATTTATTGAATTGAAAGATTCTGTGTAACAAATGACAATAAGTAGAGTAATTGATAAAAAACCGTCATACCAAAAAGAAATAACCCCAGAACAACGGTAACATCAGAAACACTTAGAAACAAAGACACTACATGAATACGGAACAAAAAGAAAAAATGAAGACACACATACGGATGAACAACACGGATTCAATTAAAACCATGAATGAGATCAGGTATACCGGTAGAGTAAACATCTTCTGCTTCTTATAAGACACCTACCGTGTTGAACATGTCAACTCCGGTAGTAAAGTCAAATACAACAAAAGCAACATTAGCTGTAAAGGGAAAGATATGTTGTCATCTGGAAAAAAGATATGCAGTCCAAAAGATCGTGATGTCGACAGTAAAACTTCCGTAGTGATGATTTCAAGTGGTGGGTACTGTATCAACTAAGTTCGGCAGTGCCAAGCTCGAATCGTTGTTTACGTTTGTCGTATGTCTTATTTGTGTTTTCCCGTTTAGTTCCCTGGCAGAGTGTAGCACTTAAGTGTAATGTTCAGCCATTATAGAGGATTCTATTATTCCTTTTTACTTCATTTGGAATTTTTGTTTTTAGATTTACCCTTCTTATTTTGTGTTTGCCTGTTAAATCTATATTTTGACATTGTCTTGTACAGCTAAAACAAACCATTTTTAAAACAACGGCAGTAGAATACCGAAGGAACAAAGCACAAGATTACACAAATCAAAGTCCACAGACACGGCAAAAGAAAGAACACCAAAAGACGGAAGACCAAAGACACCACATTCCCACAAAACACACCAACATTACATATACAGCACAAAAAACTAATGCACTAACAGTGTGAACTCTCAATAAACAAGAGTGACATCAGGTGCTTCGGAAGGGTAAGCATTACAAAATTACAAAACCAGGAAAACAGCAAACACCTACAATGGCCAGGAACTACAATCACATGCCACAATTTACAAGCAAACTGCTCCAGAAAAACAATAATGAAAACAAGAGACAAACATAAATAACGATAGGAACTCGGCATAGCTCTGTCCTGCTCTGTGCACAGCACCCGTCACCCTGTCAGTGGGTCAATCCAGGGTAAAGTCAAAACCGGTAATGTCAAATCCGGGAAGACACGAATCTAGCTGAAAATGTCAGTTTTTATTTGTGACACTGAAATTTCATATCTATCTATGATGTCGTGGTGACGGCCAAAGAATTTCTGAAGGGACGAAAGTAACAAAGGCTGAACATATCCCTGACTCAGCAGTTTTTGTGACGGCGCTTTTGCTCTTTCCACAAAGTCACTGTATGTACTGCACGCCCTACAGTAACGAATTTATTGTGAAATATATACGCCATATGCTGGGGATGCAGGTATATTGCTGCAGAGAAAGGGAAAGTTCACAATTGGAAAGTCAAAATCATCACGTTTGTCATATAATCTAGATTTCAGACGTCCATATTCGGTAATGTATAACAAAAGGTCAAGGTATGAAGCAGAATCGGGTGTATCGGTTGTCTCTTTAATTTCAAGTTCATTGGGGTAGATACGATGTAAATATTCTTTAAATCTTGGGTTATTAAGAGAAAGTACATCGCCTATATATCTGAAGCTGAAATTAAAAGTCTGGGCTTGTTGTTTTTGTTTCTGTTGTATCAGCCCTTGTAAAAACTTTGCTTCATACGAAAAAAGGAAAAGGTCAGCTAAAAGTGGCGCATAATTTGTTCCCATAGGAATCCCTATTGTCTGTTGAAAAACACAGCCTCCACATTCAACAAAAATGTTGTCGATCAAAAATTCAAGCATCTTAATCACGTCATTTTCACTGTATTTCTTGTTTGACTCAGTGTGGTTCTTTACAAAATATGTTTTATCTTTTCCTATTACCAGATAGGAATACCTGCGTTCTCCGTTTTTGGTACAGAAACATTGATGTATCAGATCGGAAATTACTGTTTTAAGTTTATTATGGGGAAGAGTTGTATAAAGGGTAGAAAAATCAAAAGTTTGAATGCTATTGCAGTATGCGAGACTGTTTGAGGAGAGCTGTTCAAGGAGATCTTTGGAATTTTTAAGAATCTACATCTGATTCACGCCGCTCATGGAAAAGGCTTTTTCGCAGTAGCTTTTTAGACCATCTCTTACTGCAGTCAGTAAAGTGGTAAGGAGTTTGGATAATGGCTTAGTGGTACATCTGGCAGATCCTGCAATGAATCTGTGTTTGTAGGGATTCTTGTGAAGCTTAGGTACCCAGTAAATATAAGGGAGATAACTGTTATTCTCATCAACTTTGATACCGAATGATGCTAACACAGAAGTGTGATTTGTGATTATCTCGTCCCTTGATAATGTAGTTGGGGAATAAGTAGGATTGCCAGATGAAGTGTCAATACCCATCTCCTTAACAAGACAGTCTAAATAGTGTTTCTTGCATACAAACACAATATTGTTAGAAGCTTTGTCTGCAGGTACTATGACGTATTTTTCCTGGAGGTTTGTCAATGTTTTAGCAACAAGAGGATCATCAAATATGCTGGGCGTTCTAGTTTTCATAGATGTTTTCAAGCGCCGGATACGTTTCATGATTAATGACTTAATCGACCTGATCCAGTCTGACAATGTCTCCACATCTTCTTTTTCTTTCTTCGCCCACATTCTGGCATAGTCTCCAACTGCATCCATCATAATTTTGAAGTTATACTTCCAGTTGATGTGCTGGGGTTCACGGAATTTTGACCTTTTGAAAAAATATCTCGTTATTTTTGGTTTCCAACGATATCTAGGTCACCCGTTATCACGTGTCCAGCAGGACTATAGTTGAATGGGGAAGAGGAACAAGTGCAATCAGGCGGTTTCGCTTTAAAGTCATCAATCTGGAAATCACGCAATACCCGTTTGTAATTGAAAATAGGTGTTGCAATAGATTTAGTGTAGGAATAAGAGATAAGTGGAACAGATTGGTCTTTGAAGTAAGGAGGAATGTTAGATTTCACTGTTTTGTTGTGCAGAATGTTGGAGAGATTAATGGCATCTAGGCCTTTGTTAGCAAACTGAATTTTAAGAAATGATCGGTTTCAGGTTTATTTGCAGAAGTTGTAATAGGTTTGAACAGTCTGTGATTGGCGATGTCCATAACGATAGCTGTTAATTTATATTCCAGAGAATGCCAGTCAGTCACAGTTGAATCTAAACATACTTTGTAAAACGAATGAAGTTTCGAAAGTGGCAAGGAATACAATTTTGTACGAATGTGATGAATACCTAGTGACATTTCCATAAATGGAAGGAGACAATTAATTGAAATGTCATGTAGATGTGGGGCGGTATAATGCCAATGTCCATGACTACGTGGCCTTCGCTGGCTTCCATTAAGGATATTCATCACATTCACAGAACCGCATCCTGGGCTTGAAAGATTACCTACATTTTTAATATTATCATTGCAACCATAAGGTATTGCTGTTCCCAGCTCTTTGATCCAGTACTCCTCTCTTTGTAGACGGTAAGGTGTACTTAGGGTAGCGTCGTTTGACTTGTGATATATTTTTTCAATAATCTTGATCTTCATATTAACGATTGAATGATCTGGCTGGTTGAAATGTGCGTAAACATGTCGGTATTTGTTATCTTTCACTATGTATCTATGTCCGCACATACGTTTGTTCAACCTATCGTTTGTTTCCCCTACATAAATCAGTCCATAAAGAGAGCACTCCAAGCCGTAAATTAAATTTCTCGAGGAGCAATTCAGATCATCATAACTTCTGGTGTAATAAGTTTTGTTGGTTAAATTACTGGTAAAATTTGTGTCTGTGATTAGAATGTTACAAGTTTTGCAGTTTTTCATTCGGCATGGCGCAATTATGCCTTGTGTTTGGTGTTCGGGAAAATCCAAAACATCATGTAATTTGACTGAACAAGGTTTAATCTGTGGAGCAGAATGTAATGAGCTACTTGTTGAGAGGGTATGATCTGAGAATCTGTCAAAGTTGAAACTGAACTTCTCTGGACACCTAAATTTCCCAATGAACCCGTGTCCGTAGCTTCATTGGTAAGGGACCTTTTTAACCCGGGAGACGTCCCAGCCGGTATAACTTCCTTTAGTTTCTCTATTCTCATGGCTAAAGTTATACTTAGCTACTGAGCAGATGATATTCTCGGGGCCAACCCTTCACCAGCAGAGATATCGGCCCAGTGGTACAAAACAAAGGCAGTAGAATACCGAAGGAACAAAGCACAAGATTACACAAATCAAAGTCAACAGACAAGGCAAAAGCAAGAACACCAAAAGACGGTAGACAAAAGACACCACATTCCCACAAAACACACGAGCATTACATATACAGCACAAAAAACTAAAGCACTAACAGTGTGAACTCTCAATAAACAAGAGTGACATCAGGTGCTCCGGAAGGGTATTCATGTCCTGCTCTGTGCACAGCACCCGTCTCACTGTCAGTGGGTCAATCCAGGGTAAAGTCAAAACCGGTAATGTCAAATCCGGGAAGACGCGAATCTAGCTGAAAATGTCAGTTTTTATTTGTGACACTGAAATTTCATATCTATCTATGATGTCGTGGTGACGGCCATAGAATTTCTGAAGGGACGAAAGTAACAAAGGCTGAACATATCCCTGACTCAGCAGTTTTTGTGACAGCGCTTTTGCTCTTTCCACAAAGTCACTGTATGTACTGCACGCTCTACAGTAACTAATTAATTGTGAAATATATTCTCCATATGCTGGGGATGCAGGTATATTTCTGCAGAGAAAGGGAAAGTTCACAATTGGAAAGTCAAAATCATCATGTTTGTCATATAATCTAGATTCACACGTCCATATTCGTCAATGTATAACAAAAGTTCAAGGTATGAAGCAGAATCGGGTGTATCGGTTGTCTCTTTAATTCCAAGTTCATTGGGGTAGATACGATGTAAATATTCTTTAAATCTTGGGTTATTAAGAGAAAGTACATCGTATATATATTTGAAGCTGAAATTAAAAGTCTGGGCTAGTTGTTTTTGTTTCTGTTGTATCAGCCCTTGTAAAAACTTTGCTTCATACGAAAAAAGGAAAAGGTCAGCTAAAAGTGGCGCACAATTTGTTCCCATAGGAATCCCTATTGTCTGTTGAAAAACACGGCCTCCACATTCAACAAAATTGTTGTCGATCAAAAATTCAAGCATCTTAATCACGTCATTTTCACTGTATT
This sequence comes from Modiolus philippinarum, assembly GCA_002080025.1. NCBI lineage: Eukaryota > Metazoa > Mollusca > Bivalvia > Mytilida > Modiolidae > Modiolus > Modiolus philippinarum. Next base: position 95,133 of record MJUU01007301.1, read on the forward strand.
TCTTGTTTGACTCAGTGTGGTTCTTTACAAAATATGTTTTATCTTTTCCTA
>MJUU01007301.1:97857-118772 GCA_002080025.1 Modiolus philippinarum
TCCATGACTACGTGGTCTTCGCTGGCTTCCATTAAGGATATTCATCACATTTACAGAACTGCATCTTGGGTTTGAAAGATTACCTACACTTTTAATATTATCATTGCAACCATAGGGTATTGCTGTTCCCAGCTCTTTGATCCAGTACTCCTCTCTTTGTAGACGGTAAGGTGTACTTAGGGTAGCGTCGTTTGACTTGTGATATATTTTTTCAATAATCCTGATCTTCAAATTTTAAAATAATGAATGGTTCCCGTAATATTTTTCATCTTCATTTTAGATGGGAAGTTATTACTGTCTTATTTATGGTACAAGGAAAGATGCAGGATAGTAAATCTATTTTCGTCAAACGAAAGTACAGTGAAACTAGATTTAAGAGGTCTCCTTTTAAGAAAGGTGGCCTTTTAAATCAAGTTCATTTAATATGAAATGTACTACAAAGGGAACGATGAAAGGTGGCCTTTAAAATCAAGTGGCTTCTTATTCGAGGTGACCTCTAAGGCAAGTTTTACTGTACAAAAATTAAGCTTATTATTGCTACACATATTTGGGAGACAAATTCGGAAAAAAAAATAATCCTGCTTATTTTTTCCATACTGGTTTTGCATCCGCTGATATCTTTTCAATCTGGATTTAAATTTTCAGTGCAAAAATTCTGCAGTCATGCTCAATTCAGAAATTGAAGTGCAAAGCCATTTATTTAAATAATCTGTGAATAACAAGATAAGAAATAAAAAAAAACAAAACATGAAAATTCTTGTTTGTTCACAAAAGTATCATAAACAACAAAAAATGAATTATTTTCTTTTTGCATTAAAATGACAAAAACAAACATAATGTTTTTATTTGATCACCATGTAATCACGTACAGTTGTATTGATTTATGTATAAATTGATCGCAAAAATTATTATTGAAATATATGTGTAACACTTTTGAGGTAAGACACTAATAAATATTAGTAGCAGGTTTGCGCCTGTCCTAAGTCGGGAAATTTATTAAGCCTTTGTGTGTCTTTTCTGTTTTCTAGTTAGTTTACTTTATGTCAATAGGAGTCTAGGATGGTGTTTATTTCGCTGAAATTGATTACTCTTTATTTAGGGAGCGACTCCGACCTGCCGTTGGGTGTGGGTTTTCCTCACCGTTCATTGAAGATCTTATAGTGGCTTTGAGTTATTACTCCCCTTTGGGTCGTTGTCTCTTTGACACATTCCCCGTTTCCCTTCTTTTTTCTATTATATAAATCCCTTCATTTCAAATTTTCACTTTATCAAATTTACCAGCTTTACTTAAGAAATTGCATACGTTTGTGATTGTTTCATAAATTTCTAATAAAGAATATTTCAGTTACTAAAATACATAGATAAACGAATATCGTTGTAAAGATAAATAAGTGGCAATTTTCCTTATAAAATCTGAAAACATGGCAATTTACAATTAACACTCATAGAGATAAAAAGACAAAGAACGCTACAAAACAAAATTCATTGTGAATTCCATCAAAAACGTGAGGTATCATCAAGTGTAACGTGATTTGCTTATGCTCTGCACAGTAAAATAATACACAATGATTGTAAATAATTGATAATTTGTTTAGATATTCATCTGCTGAGTTGTCTCACCTTGATTATCAGACTTGACTTATTGTTGGCTACGATTTAAACCTTGATATATCATTTCTCACATACGTCTTGAACTTGATAAAATGCATGTGCAAAGCTTATTTTTAAGGCCTCATGGTGAGATCAAGATACAAAAAAGCAACAAAAGCGTTGTTCTGTTGGTTGGATTTATCATGTATCTCTAGAGAGTTGCCTCATGTTCATTTACTCCATATCCTTTATATGTTCAGTAAATGAGGGGTAATGCGTGCATAGCAGGAGTTGCTAACCCTGTCAAGATTTCAAGATTTGATTTACACTCACACAGACTCAAAGATTGCAACAATACTATACACATTCAGATGGCGATCTGAATAAATATGAAAAAGAAAGGAAATGGGGTAAATGTCAAGGAGACAACATCCCATATCCAGGTTAAAACGACCAAAAACAAAACATCTAGGGGTCACCATATGGTCTTCAACACAGTGAGGAACCTCACACCATATAGTAAGCCCTAAATGGCCCCGAAAAGGTAAAAAAGTGAATAAATCAATGGAAACAAACCACATCCAATAACCGAAATATCAAGAAACTAAAATTTTATAAGAAGACAAGGACAAGCCAATGACCAACATATTCCTGACTTGGGACAGGCGCAAAAGACATATTTAAAGCAATTTTAAGAATTGTAAATTTTTCTACTCCTTAAAAGGTTCAGGTTAACATAACCATCTTATTTCCGATACTTCCGTCTATTGAGTGGAATATGAGACTACTTCGCTTTGTTTCACTTTTACATCTAACAAAAATAACAGCCCCTTTGTGCCGTTTTTTTTTTTTTTTTTTTTTTTATTTTCGTTATCACGACTCTTATTGAAAGGTGTTCAATGATAATGTTCAGGACTTTAGGGATGGTCACTTTTCAAGTTTATTATATCAACGATGTAAAATTGTTAGTTTTATTTATAAGAATATGGATCATACATCATTTTAAGCAAAAAATATGGATAGGTCAGTGTGGCCATTTTTGAGATTTAATCGCCAGAAATTTTGGCGGGAAACCGAACTTCTCTAGACTTTTTATTCACTTTGCATTAAGGTAATCAACCATTGAAATGAGATGAAGGTATATCAAGAATTTCATCAAATTTTGTCAGGTATCTATTGAAGATGTATACTATCATATTTTGAAAAGAAAAGTTGAGGTCAGTGTGCAAAATTTTCTGATGCATCATAATGGATAAAGTAAGAGAATTCCGAAAGTCAGAGACAGTTTCAAAAACCTGAGGAGTGACCATCCTTAAAAGAAATCTGAAACATTCGCGATCGAATACTATTGAATCGTGTATGAATGCTTGTAATTGTACTTTTGCGAAAACATTTGAAGTTGCTGTTGAGTTGATTCCGGACACTGCCACAATAAAAGGGGAAGTTTGGTTTGCCCTAAAACCAGTTTTATCCACCATTTCTATTGAAATGCCTATACCAAGTCAGGACAATTGTGGTTGAAAATTTTGCCGGTGGTTTCCACTTATTTGTCTTATTTCTTCTCTTGACCACGCTGTTCGGTAATTTTGTTATTACCCCCATTCATTGTAATTCATACTTGAACATGTAACAAAGGCATATAAATCACCCGATTTCCTGGACAAAAGAAAACTTGGAGAGCTATAACTCTTGAAAACAGGAAATAACTAACCAACCTTTTTGTTTTGATTTGACTACTTTGTCATTTTGTACTTATAGTTGTGGTGTCACTAGAATCAGACCTCATTCAATTAGACTCGCAGTACTGAAAGTGACATTTTGTAATCATCATAATCCATTGCTTTTTAACTATTTGATGAAACATAAAATGTGATTTTACAAATAATTTCAGGCTACATACTAAGTTTTTGATGATGTGTTGCAGAATTCTACTGTTTTGTGCATTATTATTTTCATACATATGTTGTCTGTTAGCAACACCGTACGGTTACCATGGAGACTGGGATAATGGATGGGATAACGGATATGATGACAGATGGGATTGGGATAATGGATATGGTAACATACGTTACTATGGTTTCAGATGGTACGGATAAGATTGTAATGAAAATTAGCATAATGAAGAAAATACTGTGTTTTGAAGATTACTAAGTAATATATAAAAGATTGTACATATCAGATGCAAATCCATGCAGTGTTGTAACAAAATATGTAAATTACCTCAGATTAAGAAAATGATTTAAAACAAGAAAATAAAATATAGTATTGACAGTGAATTATTTTACAAAATGTACAAGGAATATTTATAAATACATATAAATACTTATTAATTTCGTGACTTTTTAAATTTTTTGGCACAAGTTTGAATACAGATGTATTCTACTGCAAAGAATATAATATGACATCTTCTGGTTATTTTGTCGAATTTAGAGGCCGCAGTTTTCAGCAGATAATACAGAGTCCCATGAAAATAAATTGTGCGCCACTCTTTGCTACATTTTACAAGGGATTATTCAGGAATAAAAAATAGAACAGTCATTTAATTTTAACTTCCAAAATAAAGACTATGTACTTTCTGTGAACAATTTTAAAAAATCTAGGCCATACGATAAACGTGATAATTCAAATTTTCCTATCCTGACCTTTTCTTTATGAGCCGAAATGTAAAGTTGCATATATCACAGTCGATTCTTTACTGTAGAGTTTGTAGTTTATACAATGGCTTTAAGAAAAGAGCAAACGCAACGTATCAAAATCTGCTTAATCAGAAATATGCTTACTTCCGTTCAGAAATTTTATGGCCATAGATAGATATAAAGTTTCGGTTTCATGAATGAGAACGAATATTTTAAGCTAGATTCCGGTCTTACCAGATTTGTCATTACTGACTAGATCTTATATACCTACGAGACTGCATTTCTTTAGGGATTCAATAGAGCTTATAAAATGCAGATTCCTTCAATCTCGAAATAAGATTCATTGATGATGTTCCTTCCTTTCATACGCATGCTTTTTCTAAATGTATCCCATTTATATATTCCCCAGAATTAATGATAAAGGAACAGCAGAAACTTCTAAATATAAAAAATGGATAACAGGAAAACCTAAAATGGCCGAAAATTATAATTACATGCTACAATATTCCAGGGAACCACACAGGAAAAACACAAATAAGACAAAAGACAAATGTAGACAACGATAGGAACTCGGGACAGCCGGACTTGGTACCAGCACTAGCAAAAGCCAGCGGTAGGTTCAGACCGGTTTATGGGTACCCAAACCTCCTCTTTATCTGTCCCGTTTCCCTAAAGTATAATAAACATAAACATACGAATAAAACCAATACAGGTAGACTACTAACTCCATTATCACAATCTTGAAAGGAAAGAAAAAGACAATACGTAATTTTGAAAAGATTGGTCGAGGGGCGTTCTCCGCTAAACTGCCGGCTAGGCTCAAGGAGCCTAGTCTGCTTGCAGAAAACTGTCGCACTTCGGAAGAAAAAACTCAAACTCAAAACTTTCCGAAAAGTTTGGTCAAGAATCATCATAAATTTCAGTAGACATCGACATTATCAGTAAGAGGCTAGTCTATATGTGCAAAATTTTCAGGTCACTAGGTCTCAAAGCTAATTTAACGGATGCAAGCAGAATATCTTGATAGAGTGAGCATCGCCTGTATCTTATAAGACACCTGCCATTTTCCAGTGATGAGATCAAATCCACCGAGAAAAAATATATAATTAAGTTGTTCAGAGAATCATCTGATGTAATCTTGGTAGCGGTCCACAAGATCGTAATGTCAAACGAAATACTTCTACAGAGATGATTTCAAGTTATGGGTAACATGCTCTTGTTTACAAAGTGACAATATCATTGATATAACGGACGCTGAATTTAAATGATCGGGCTAGTTTTTTAAAAATTATTTTTAATATCCATTTTAATGTACAAATAAATAGTATTTTTTTTCACGTGTTTGAAGGAGTTGCTTTTCATCAGCAGCATTAGAATCAAATAACATAGAAAGCCGTGATCTAAAAATGGTCAGAAACAGGTACTTATTATTACTCTTAAATACTTCAAGATATTCTAACATACGTCACGAAACATCCTGGTTATGTAATATTTTACGAAAGGATATGGAGTAAATGAACATGAGACCATAACACATATGTTAACTCCAACTGCAATATTTTTAATGTAAACATGAATATGAATAGGAATGGAATCGGGGTAAATGTCAAGGAGACAACATCCCATCCCAGGTTAAAACGACCCAAAACAAAGCACCTACGTAAAGAGTATGACTGGTTACGTAAAGAGTATGACTGGTTTCGTAGGCGGGTAATTTTGTCCAGCTACACATCTTCATTCGTGTTGAAAGATATGGTACGTCAAAAAAAAATAAAAAATACAACTCAAACCAAAGGAAAAAAATAGATATAACCAGGTAAAGAGATACGGAAGAAGTATCCAACAGAATTGTCAAGAGCCGAAATCCAAAGGGCAAAAACACAAAGCAGGTACAAAACTAACTGAATAAATAGCAACTGCAATGGTTCTCACTTGGTATAAACACTTCAAACGAGATGGTGGCATGTTAAACCGGTTCTCCTTCTATTACGGAAGTGTCCGGTAGTAACTCAGCAAATATTAATATTGAAAGAACGTAGGCACTGAATAGAAACGTTTATCCCTGTACTAAGTAAATCATGAATTTTGAGGAGCGAATCTTAAAATGATTACACAAATGACTGATATCTATCAATTTTGTAATTACCCTCATTTAAAGACCTTTTTAATGGTCCATGATTAATACGGCGGTCATGAAGATAACTATGCCTTATTAGAAAGCCCGCATAATTGATGCTAGCTAGAAGAATACAAATGTAGCAATTTAAAATAAAAACATTGTAATAAAACTGCATATGATTTATCATTTACACGTTACGAACAGGTGATACAGTGATAAACAAATGTCTACACTTTTATACACTAGACGGCATAAACTGGCATTTGGTTTATATCGAAAAATCAACTAGATATTATATCAAAGATAAGACAAATATATGTGACAAAATATAAAAGATAAGTAGCAAAAATATGTGAAAAATACGTGGCAAAACATACCTACGATAAAACAAATATAAAATTAAAATCTAAAGTTTTCTTTGCATGTATTAAGAATACAATTTAAAAGTAGCAGTTAAAATATTAGAGTCAAAATTACATATTGACAGACCACAGCTTTGTACACTCCAAACCAAACTAATAATATTACATATGTATAAAATTTGTATAAAAATGCTATTTGTACAGAATAAAATACATTGAAAGTAAATGCGGAACCCGATAACAGGCACACTCTATCAACCAATATACTTTGGTTTTACTGCTATTTGCAAACAGCGTGTGAAAGCTATACCGTATATCGGAATATTTGCGCGTGAATTTTTGTTCGCAGTGTTGGTGTACGATATGGCAGAAATATATTCACTTTGTTTACAAGTTGTGTTTAATTGTTCAATTTAATGCATGTAAATGGGCTGTTAAATGTAGGCATGTGCTAATTTTCATGCTTGGTCGTCAAGCCCCAACATATCAAGAATCTAGCATACCCGAAAATATAAATATTCGTGATAATAATACATGTATTCATAAAAAATCTCAGCCTTTTTTATCATAATGTTACAGCCAAGTTATAACAAGATAGGTACGGAAAAAAGGAGGAAAGTGTCTATTGATTCAATCTCCACATAGTGATATCATTTCTGAATAATAATTATTTTCTATCACTTCTTATTCTATATAAGTAGATTATATCATCCTTTGTAGAGTAAACCTGTGAATATAGATTAAATAATAATAATAATAATAAACTTCATTAAAGTAATAACAAAAAGTTTTAAAAAAAGTGGTTCCTTTTTAACATATACAATTATGTTCATCAGAAAATCAGTGTATTTAACCTTTCCATATCCTTATTGGTACTTTATTTAACGTAAAATGATAAGTAGAAAATGTATGATAATCAAATTGAAATATAGATTAAATACTTTACACATTATCATAGCAATATCAACGTTATCATTAGGATTTCTGAAATTTTTCGGACACTTAGGCCACCAAAGCTGACTGTTTACTAGGTGAAAGATCGATTGTAAATATCAAATGAATGGCCTGATGTACCCTATGCATATTTGTGGTGTTGTTTCTTGATCAGCATGTCATATTCACCATTCATGAAACCTTTTCTAAATATTGCATTATTGTATACCGTTCGTAAAAGAACTGCCAAACACCGACTACGACGTAACACCACACAGTCAATTGGCAATGTGACCAGTTCCCGCTTGGAGCATATCATGCTTACTTTCCTGGAGCACTTGCTAATACCTCCAATTTGTTGTTCGATTTACACAGCAAGCGTTTTAGTTTTATGTCGTATTTAAAGATTATTTGAATTCTCTTTTAATGTTGTCTTCAATTATGTAACCTCTATATTGCCATGTAAATCTTACATTCCAGATTTTACCTTTACTCTGCTATTTTTACCTCGTTATTTTCTTACCGAAGTAGGTAAAAACAGTTCGTACGAATCGAAACAAAGGAGGTCTGCAGTTGACAAGTGGATAAACTGCAGAAATTCCTATACTCATAACTTTTAATTGTTTCCGGTGTTGCCGTTGTCCTTGGATTGTTCGTTTTGGATTGACGGTTTGGTTCTCACTTACTTTGATTAGGTCATACAGAACATCAAAAATGATATGAAATCAAGGGTATCTAAATCGTATAGAGGTCTACTTAGGAAGTGAATTTTGAAATTTCGTACCAATTGCTAAATATTTCTTGTCATAGTCCTATACCCTATATAGTTATATTTTCTAAGGAGGTAGATCTAGGTTTAGGGATATAACTATTAAAAAAACACTTGTATGTTTATTTAGTTCATATTCATGAATATATTGTAAGCTTCTAGGTAAAATTTATTATTTATTTCTATTTCGCATCAATGCTTAAAGATGGTAAATGAAAGGATATGGAGTAAATGCACATGAGAAAAGGAGCATGAATATGAAAGTGACCGTTTTCAACGTTTTACTGGTTTGAAGAGTTATCGCCCTAAACCTTAGTCTACTACCTTAATAAATGCTTACATTTTATTTCTTTCTTACCTGCTATACTTCCAGTTAAAAAACAAGCTGCGTTTCCTGCAATCATAGCCCGAAGTATCATTTTGGTGACATCACTTTTTCTAGATGGCGCTAAAGCGCTTAGTCCTCCAAGTAAAATTCCCATCGAACCAAAGTTTGCAAAGCCGCATAATGCGTAAGTCGACACTACTTCTGAACGATCCTATAACATAAATCCTCAATAGTTGTTTAAGCAACAAGATGATACGTCTGTATACAAAATATCAAATTTCTGACTCAAGGTTTTCTCCCACTTTTTGTTGCATAAGCTTTTCAATATATACATTTCATGCAAATCAAATGAAGACAACGAAAAAATTTTAAATTATGAAATTTGATAAATATCAACAACCAGGTAAGGACGTAGCTCGCATTTGGGGGATATACTAGTACTCAAGTTAAACAAAATTGGATAAAATTTAGTTTTTATATAGATTATTTTCCATAATTTCACTCTAGGAAGTGGATTAACATCGAAAACGTAGTTCATGAAAAGAATCTTAATTGAAAGCATTAAATATGCAAGTAAGTGAGAACCGAACCGTCAATCAAAAGAACGAACAATCCATGGACAATGGCAACATCGGACACACTAAGAACCAAGGACACCACTGGTACGGGACAAAAAAGAAAAATGAAGACACACATACAGATGAACAACACGGACCCATTAAAAACCATGGGTGAGATCAGGTGTAACGGTAGATTAAGCAACTGCTGCTTCTTATAAGACACCCGCCGTGTTGAACATGTAAACTTTGGTAGTAAAGTCAAATCCGATAGAGAAAAAACAAACTTTAGTTGTAGAGGAAAAGATCTGTTGTCATCTGGGAAACAGATATCCCATAGCGATCCACAAGATCGTGATGCCGACCGTAAAACTTCTGTAGTGATGACTTAGAGTTTTTGGTAACGTACCCTTGCTTAAGTAGCCTATTTGTAAGCAACTGAGCTCTAGAAAGAAAGTCACTGTAACGACCACAAGCCCTTGAGTAGCAGATGAGTTGTGATCATGAGATGTAAACTCCATATGCTGGTGCTTTTGGAATGTTGCTACAAAGAAAAGGGAAGTTGACTATTGGAAAAGTGAAGTCATCGCGTTTGTTATACAGGTTAGTTTGTAATGTACCTCTGTTGTCAAATTCAAGGTGAAGGTCAAGGAACGAAGCCGATGTAGAAGTATCTGTAGTATCCTTAATTTCAAGCTCTTTTGGATAAATAAGATGAAGAAAATCGAAGGTTGTTTAGTGATAAAATATCATCTATATAATGGAAGCTGAAACTAAAGGACTGGGCCAGTTTTTTGTCTTTATTTTGAAGAAGCCCTTCAATGAATTCAGCCTTATAAGAGTGGAGAGTGGGCTAAAAGAGGTTCAGAGTTTGTGCCTATTGGAATTCCAATGGTCCGTTGAAAAACAAGTCCTCCAAACTGGACAAATATATTGTCGATTAAAAACTCTAAGATCTTTATCACTTCTTCCTCTGTGTATTTTTTCTGTGATTCTGAGTCGTATTTAACAAAGTATGCTTATTCTCTGCCTATGACAATGTACTTATATATTTGTTTGCCGTTCTTACGGGAGAAACATCGATGAATTATATCTTTCAGCCGAGATTGCAGTTTTTCATGAGGAATGGTAGTATAAAGTGTGGAGAAGTCAAATGTTGTAATGCTGCTGCAATGCAATAATGATCCAGATTTCAGGATGTCAAGCAGGTCTTTATAGTTTTTAATATCCACATTTCATTTACACCACTTCTTGAAAAACTAGTATCAAAGTATTTTTAAGGAACTTTTTTACGGCTGTCAGGTTGGAGGTTAAAAGCTTAGAAAGAGGTTTTGTAGAACATTTTGCAGATCCAGCGATGTACCGTTGTTTGTATGGGCATTCGTGTAACTTTGGTACCCATTACAAGGAAGGGAGATCGGTGTCTTCGACTTTGGTCGAAATTCCAAAGGAAAGCAAAGCAGATTTATGGTTCTGTAATATTTCCTCCTCCGACAGAGTAGTAGCTGTGAAGTTGGATTGCCCTGGGAGTTACCAATGCCTAGTTTTTTTAAACATTCGATGTAATGATTTTTCGTATGTAAATGATGTTATTAGGGGCCTTATCTACGGGAACAACAACTTATTTGTCAGACAAGAACTGATCTATATAATAAAAACAATAATCCTAGATTCTGATTATCGAAATGATTCAACTCATGATCGAAAAACTGTAATTCACTGCGCGCATTCTTGAATTACTGCGTTGTTCGATCATTCGTCGAATATTTTGTGGTGATCAGAATCTCGGAATAGTTATAGTATAGGCTTATTCGCCATGATGTCACATTATCGAAATTTTTACCTGTAGACCCTTTTGGAAGGCCAGAAATCGTAGTTCATTAATTAGGGTAATAAAAATGTCATTTTCAATAAGCTGATATGGAATTGTTTTTAAAGGTAATTTAATAATTTCTTTTGATCTGAATTCAAGACATTTTACAGTTTAACAGAATATCAAAATTTTCGATATTTGATTATTTTTATATGATCTAACTGACGTATCTGTATAGCATTTAAATTTTTCACAATTTCTAAATATTTGAAATACACATTTCAAATTATTCAGAGGAAAACAAGAAAAAAACAAATCAGTAGAAAAATTATGAAAATCTCGATTTTTATTAGGCATTTTACAGAACCAAAATCGGTCTAATAAGAAAAAAAATATTTGAAAATAAAATTCTGGTCCATTACTATACAATGCAATTTATTGTTGAAATACAATTTTGCCAACCATAAAATTGATTTTGTGACGTCACTGATTGGAATCGGGAACAAGCCTATAAGTATTACTAGTTCCAAAAAAGCAAGTCTACACGTATTGGTAATTATATCTCAATGTAGAAATAAGTAACACTTTGGACATCGGTAAATTTGATTTTCTATGGAAATATTTGAAACAATGAATACATAATAATCTTATGAAACAATATTATAGTCAAACAGAATGAAATCAGTAAGTTTCACAATTAAGCAACGATTTAGTTTGATTACAGAACTTGTTATAAGATCTGCAATTACTGGTTAAATATTACAATTTAACATATTAATTGGAATCAACGCCTCATGCCGAAAGAAAAAAGAGACATCAATTGAAATTCAATGTTCAGAAGAACATGGCGAGCAAATAAATGAACAAACACACGAGGCATAATCAATAAATAAAACAAAAACACTCTGAATTAAAACACAAACAATGTAAATATGGCGGTGACGAATTCCAATATTGTTTGATTATATTCGTTAGCCAACAAGAGATTGGAACCTTAGAATTTTAGAAATGTTGATTACATGCGTTCCGTCGTATATCCACGGTAAGTTGTTTTCTTGTTAGTAATATTTTTAAAACCTGCGCATTGGAAAGATGCTCTAGTATATCGATTCAACTGAAATACACATACGCTGTACGGAGGGTTGGAAAGCTGTTACTACCCTTTGGAAATTTGAAAATATCACCTTTTTCATGTTAGTCGTACATCTTTGTTAATTTCGAGAAGAGATCCAGATATGAAGCCCAGTTTTAGTTAAGAAATAGTTTAATAGAATAAAATCATCTGAAGAGACCGCCCAGCTACTTTGAAGTCCCTATTGCATTTTCTGATATCAGGCTTATACTTACTGACATTATCCCTTACAGAACGGTAACAACATGTGTGCTGTTATTGTAGATGACATCAGGTCGATACTTACTGACATTATCCCTTACAGAACGGTTACATTATGTGTACTGTTATTGTAGATGATACTCACTGACATTATCCCTAACAGAAGTGTTACATTATGTGTTCCGTTATTGTAGATAATACGTACTGACAATATCCCTTACAGAACAGTAACATTATGTGTACTGTTATTGTAGATGACACTTACTGACATTATCCCTTACAGAAGGGTAACATTATGTGTTCCGTTATTGTAGATGATATTTGGTCGATATTGACTGACATTACCCCTAACAGAGCGGTAACATTATGTGTACTGTTATTGTAAATGATATCAGGTCGATACTTACTGACAATATCCCTTACAGAACGGTAACATTAGGTGTTCCGTTATTGTAGATGATACTTACTGACATTATCCCTAACAGAAGTGTTACATTATTTGTACTGATATTGTAGATGATATCAGGCTAATACTTACTGACAATATCCCTAACAGAACTGTAACATTATGTGTACTGTTATTGTAGATGATACTTACTGACAATATCCCTTATAGAACGGTAACATTATGTGTACTGTTATTGTAGATGATTTACGCTTATACTTACCGACAATATCCCTTACAGAACGGTAACATTATGTGTACTGATATCGTAGATGATATCAGGTCGATACTTACCGACAAAATCCCTTATAGAACGGTAACATTATGTGTTCCGTTATTGCAGAAAATACTTACTGACAATATCCCTTAGAGAATGGTAACATTTTTTGTACTGTTATTGTAGAAGATACTTACTGACATTATCCCCAACAGAAGTGTTACATTATGTGTTCCATTATTGAAGATAATATCATCATTACTCCACCACCATAAAGCACTTCCATTTTGGCTATGTATAAATTTTGTTAATTCTTTTCCATTCTGTATGATGTTTGCAAGATCTTTGTAAGCTATGTATTCATTTGTGAATGTCTTCTTAGCAACTAGGATCGCCACCTTGCGACAGTCTTGTACATCGGCTCCCATGAAATAGGCGATAGGGTAAAATACGTATGAGCTAATAAACTGAAAAAAATTAACATATTTCCGTTTAAAATTCAAATATCAAATTGATTTGATACAATTTTTCTGGTTGTGCTACTAGACGATTCCACATGCATTAGTGCGAAGCATGGGTGTAGCATCTAGCAATGAATTACGCTCTAAACGGTGCTAGATTCGTTTTGAACTTAACGTGAAGTATGAGCAAAGCTCATAGTCGAAATACTCATGGTGATTTCAAAATGCAGAACAACAATGAAAGCGTTGTTCCATTGCTTGGTTTTACCATGTATTTGTAGAGACTTTGTCTTATGTGCATTTACTCCATATCCTTCGATGTGTTAAGTAAATAAACATTTTATTAATCTGTCATTGAATCAACTTACATCCGATACAATTTTAGCCAAATTTTGAATGTACTTATTGATAACGCTTTATATCATATCTATTTTTCTACTGAATACGTCTTCCTCTAAGAATATGACATGCATATAGTAAAATAATGAAAGATGATTAAATACGAGTTGTTCATTGAAATATATGTACTTTAGAGTTGCAAACATTGTTTAAAATGTTTAAATATTTCGCGCATCCAGAATAACACCATTTGTACATTTAGATTTATTTACTCTATGGTCATCATGACATCATTGAAAAAATATAACGTGTCGGGTGTCCCAAATGAAAAAAATGACACATCCAGCAAGATTTTTCGTCTTTAAAGATTTGACAATACCGGTTTTGACTTTACCCTGGATTGACCCACTGACAATGTGCCAGATGCCGCGTGCAGAATTATCTTGTCAGAGCACCTGATTACACTTTCGGTTTTATGAGATTTTATACTATAAGTGATTTTGTTCTGAATGGTGTCTTTCTATTCCCTTGCTTTTTGACTGTCTCGTGTGTTTGTTTTTCTCGTTTTTGGACTCTGACTTTCCTTCTTCCTTCAGTATTCCACTGCTGTAATTAGATACAGTAGTATATCTTACATGAAAGCTATAAAACATAATACCAAAGTTACTAATAATTAAATAAGAGATAAAGACTACAAATCTGTTTTAAAAGCGCTCAATTCGTTTATTTGTCTATATATCTTATGCTTACTTCCAAAGATAACCCATCTATTCCGACCCTGTCACCAAACCACTCCAGTGTGACATTGGCAAAATTTAACAAACTAAGAAAAGCAATCACATTAACCACTATGGCGGCTATTATCTTGGCGGATACAGCAGCTCCATTTGTAGCAGCTTCAAATATATTTCTGTCTTTTCTGAAATTATAATTGATATACAGTTAAGTTTATGTATGTTGACGATCCCGCATCCATGGGTCAAAGGAAAAAAAGACATGGATGTAGCGTTGCTCAACAATTAGCAATGAATTTCGCTCAAACCGGTGCTAGGGGCCGTCTTGAAATTGCTATTGGGTATGAGTCATTCATGTATTTGTAGGTATTTTGTCTCATTTGCATTTACTCCATATCCCTTCATTGTTAATTTTAGACGAGAGTTTGTCTCTCCTGCAGTGTGGAGTCCGTAAAAAGATTCCCTGTGAGAGAGGTGTATGCTCTATATACATTTCAGTTATGTGTACTTGTTGTTGAGAGAATTTCTCATATGGATGCACTATCATTCTTTCAAATGCTGGCTTTTTAAATTTTTGTAATTTATTTTTTTTTTCTGACCACTTGTTTATTGAGCCCTAGTCACATGATTTTATTATGCCAAGTTTTCTTACAATTGGCTCGTTGAGTGCCCTGTGGTTGTTTAAATGTTGTGATGTCTTCTACTAGTCCTTTTGTCGGGCAATGGATGACAGCAATTGTGAGAACACTTTGCCAGTTAAGTTTATGTTTGCTGACGATCCCGCATCCATGGATCAAAGGAAAAAAAGACATGGATGTAGCGTTGCTCGGCAATTAGCAATGAATTCCGCTCAAACCGGTCCTAGGGGCCCATAGGCCGTCTTGAACTATGGGGGATGAGTACTTCTCATTGTTGAAGGCCCCATGGTGACTTCAAGATGAAGAACAACAATAAAGGTGTTGTTCCATTGCTTGGAAAAAACCATGTATTTGTAGAGATTTTGTCTCATTTGCATTTACCCCATATCCCTTCACTGCTAATAGATTATATACTTAAAATAAATAGACTACAAAATGAAATGAAAATAACAAAGATTATAATTTGATTAATGGAAAGCTATTCACTAGCATACAATCGATGCATTTCAATGCATTTGTTAAAGATAGTAAAAATTTCAATGTTATATAACATATATTTTTTCGTTATTTTGTTATCTTGACACAAAAATTTATAAAAAAATAAAGTCTCCAAGTATATTAGTTTTCGACATTCTTCATGAAATCAACAAAAATATTTTAATAAATGTCAATTTGGGCTCAGTCATTTTAACCCAGTGTCAAAGAACTATTATTTCATTTGTTCGCTTTATGTAGTTTAAAACAGTATTTCAGATATATCCGGTGGTTAGTTTCAGAGAGGTACTATGCTGGAGTACCCTGGACAACTAACAACTTTTGGCATGTACTGACAAACTTTGTAATAAGTATCTTTACTTTATGACTCGCTGTATTCAATATTTCTTATTGTGGGAACTGGTCTTCACAATTTAGCATGCAAATATACGTACAAAAACTAAACTCGACAAAGATGTGAAACCAAAAAAAAAACAAACAAACAAACAAGCAAAAAAAACAAACAAACAAAAAACAAAAACAAAAACAAAACAAAAAATAAAAGAACAAAAACAAACACCCAAAACAGAATTTCTTTTCCTGAAATCAATTTATCAAAATTTCTAACTGTAGAAACTTAATTAACAGTTACCTTGTTTCATATGATATTTTGCATTGAATACATTTTAAACTAGTAAAAAAACCGTAACTCTATATGTTTTATTCCTTTAGATATCTAAGATATATAAAAAAAAATATAGATTAAGTTTGTCAGTTTTGAGGTAGTAAACCTCTTAACCAGACATTAAAAAACAGACTAATAATAAATACGAGAAAATTACTTAAACACTTACGATCTCTCAATTTTTGAATAATCATGAATAGTTGTCTTGGATTTCTTGAGTTCGGGATAAGCAAGCTTCGACATAGCCAGTGCTGCTGGAGCCGACATTACAGAAGCTGTCAAAAGGTGATTAGCTGGAATCTAAAGGGATAAAAAGTGAATATTTTCCTGTTAAAGATATAAAAATATCGAACAAAAGCAGTTATTAATTAACAAATGCTTCTATAACATCATTGTTTTCTGTGTTCTCGTTTTGGCCGTGTCCTTGGAGTTCCTTCGATATTCTACTGCCGTTGTTTTCTGTGTTCTCGTTTTGGCCGTGTCCTTGGAGTTCCTTCGGTATTCTACTGCCGTTGTTTTCTGTGTTCTCGTTTTGGCCGTGTCCTTGGAGTTTCTTCGGTATTCTACTGCCGTTGTTTTCTGTGTTCTAGTTTTGGCCGTGTCCTTGGAGTTCCTTCGGTATTCTACTGCAGTTGTTTTCTGTGTTCTCGTTTTGGCCGTGTCCTTGGAGTTCCTTCGGTATTCTACTGCCGTTGTTTCTATATCGTAGGTACATTTTTCTTCAAAAAATGAAAATCTTTAATTCATAATTTAGAAGCCAACATGTATTTTGTGGACTACTTGAAATTTATTATGTCGCCCAAGACGTAGTCGGGACGACATATTGTTTTTGGTCCGTTTCTTTGTTATTATTATTACGCTTTCTTTCTTTCTTTCTTCCACCTATTTTTGTCCGGGCTTATTCTCAAAGATGCCTTGACAGAATTCATTCATATTTAGTACAAAGTTGGATCACCTTCAGGAGATGTGCATGCAACAACAAAAAAATTCAAAATGGCCGCCATTTCCAAGATGGCTGCCCAGTTACGTCAACACTTAAAATTTGTCTGATTTAAATAAAAATGACAAATTCTCAAACATGCATTGACACAATTCTTTCATATTTGACAAAAAGTTAGATCACCCAAAGGAGAAGGGCATCACACACAAAAAATTTCGAAGTGGCCGCCATTTCCAAGATGGCTGCCAAAATACGTCAAAATTTCATTTTTGTCCGATTTCAACAAAAATTGATTTAAAGGTAGATTTTGACGCTGCAAACAAGATGGAATCATCGAATTGGCTGCCAGGGGCGACATCAGCTATTGCTTGCAATTGCAAATCTAGTTAGTACTTGTTTTCGAGTATTGGTGTTTTGCTCTGTGCCATAAATAAGCAGTGTGTACAATAAGTAAACAGTGTGTTCAACTGGTTTGTTGAGATATAGTATTCCATTTTATTTCTTAATACATTAATAAAGTTAGTTTCATTTTTAAGTCAAAATATTGTATTTTTTTTTAGATAAATACATGTTGTATTTCTGGTAAAAGATTAATGCAACCATTTTGGGCGAGTACCTTTATGCTTCAAACTTAGAATGACGATGTTAGTGTCAGAACAGAAGAGTTATATCGATGCCAGCAAATTAGAGTTAAATATTCATAGCTTATAGTTTCACTAAATCTCAAAACCGGTGTGTTTCATTAGAATAACGCTTAGATGATTACAAGTTTAGTATAATATATGAAGTTATTCAACATGTTGGGTATCTCGGTATCCTCTACCGTAAATTAATAAACGTAATCTTACCCCAAAACTAATATATGCGCCCAAAACACTTCCAGCTATTGTAGCAAAGCCTCCAGTCATTATGGCATGAAGTTCTGAATTTGTAAGATCATTCAGAAATGGCCTTAACATCAGTGGTAAATCTGTCTATATAGATCATAATGTATGGGATGAGTTAAAAAGTCATATGTTTACTATAAATGAGCTAGGTGACTAAACTCTATATCTCTGGAAGAACTATTATAATATATGATTGTGAAGGGATATATTTTTAAACAAAACAATTTTACACATTCGAATTTAGGGGACGACCATTAGATTCTAAGGAAAATAAATAATCTCGCTGTGAAGCGGCGAAAAATAAATTTTCTGACCCGCAAAATGTTGAAAATAAATAATCTGCCTCGACCAAAACTGCCAGCCCTAATCAAATGGTCGTCCCCTTATATGTACATGCTCGAGAACATTGTTTAGCTTTCTAAAATCAAAGAATTGGATGAAAAATATTAACAAAAAATACATATACTAAAGACTAAAAAGGAATAAATTGGCATGATAACATCAATAGCTGAAATGTGAAAAAAAATAAAAGATATAAAAATCTTACTACATTACCATATGTCGTTACAAAACTCAAGATAACAGCAAACAACTACAAATGGCCGGAAATTACAATCACGTGCCACAATTCACAGGCAAACCGCCATAGAATAAAAAACACACAACAGACTATAGACAAATACAAAAAACAATAGGAACTAGGGGCAGTCGGACTAGGTACCGGCACTAGCAAAAGGTACCGGTAGGGTTATACCGGTTTGTTGGTACTGAAACCTCCTTTTGATGTAAGTTTTGTTACTAAACCAGTTTATCTGAATACAAAGTTTGCTACAATGCAACAGCTGGTTTCCTTTAAAATTTTATAAAAACGACATAGCACTTACCATTCCAAGAAAGATGTTCCCTGCTGCACTCAGTGATTCGGCTGGCTTTGTTCCCATACAAAACCCTAGAAATCTACCAGCATGTTGTATTAGAAATGGTATCACTCCAATGTAATACAATATGGATATGACTGCTGACATAAACATAACGATCGGCATAACCTAAGAAAGAGTAGATAATGCTCTGCCATATATACAATGAACATTTTAACATAGTAAAATAATGCTAGCCCTATATGCAATGAACATTCTAACATGACATATATTATTTGAATGTTAATGTTAGCTAATTTGTAATCCGAAATATATTTTGTTTTTGGTTTTATCAAGTACGTCAATCTAAATAACATAATACCGAAGTTGCTGTTAATTTGGATTCTGCGTATGTTCATTTCGACAACTTATGTCTCTTCATTGCAGATAAAATCGATATATTGGAAATCTATATACCGAAATATGTGTAAAGACTTATAGAGAACAAGTTCCCAATAAGATATAAAATGAATAATCCAAGGACAATAACATCATCAGAAAAAACAAAGAAAGAAGGCATAACACGAGAAAGGCATAGACAAGAAAATGAATACACACGCACATACAAAGATGAAAAACACGGGCCCAATAAAAAACCCATGGTTGAGATCAGGTGAAGCGAAAGAATAAGCATCTGGTACTTATAAGACATTCCCGTTGTTGAACATGTCAAATCCGGTTGAGAAATTGAAGGGAAATATCTCTTGTCATCTGGGAAAGATATCACATAATGGTCCACATGATCGTGATGTCAAAACTTCAATTTTTATCTGTCACCCTGAGAAACCTTCAGCCCCTTCATTTGTATAACTTGTAACAAATATCATTTTATTGCAGACATAATGATGTTTATACGTCGATTTCATCAAATCTTTTTTCGTGTTGTGACAAAAGCTAAATTACATGTTCAGTTGAGCATTTGTGTGAACAGGCTAAAGCAACACCTTTGTTTAAAAAAAAGTTTTCATCTAAATAATTTTGAAATTTTGGATTCATGTTTCACCTGGAGAATTTCATTTTTACTGTCGATTGTCCTGAGAAAATGTTTAAATTTAATGTGCATTGCAAACGTTTTAGGTATAATAAATCTGTACACTTTACAAAAATGTGTTAATTATAAATTCACTGGAGATAAATATTAAAACGCTTCATTATAAGCTACTTGTCGATAATCTATACGCTCTCTTACCTGAAATGCAAACTGATGTTCAGCAAAAACTGTCCCAAAAACAAAAATTGACCCAACCTTGCTGTAAGCCAGGAACTCCGTAACTCGATCTCCAATCCATTTAAATGCTTCATATCCCCAACGTGTTTTTAACGTTATTAAAGCAAAAATAAATTGTAAGGCAAGTCCCCAGAATACAGGATGCCAGTCTACCTTCAAAATACAGCATTTAAAGATACAAAAGCACAATTTTTAATAGAATTGAAAATGTTTATAAATTAAGAACTGATATCAGTCCAGCTGGCAAAAATACTTAACAGTATGTCGAAATAATGTTCGTCCCTATTCTTTACATTTCGGATTGACTTCTGTACAATCTTCAAACCTCAACAAAACAGCTTTCAAATTTGTATCAAAACATACATTAAATATCTTTTCAACACAAGTGGTATTAATTTTGTATTAGAAAGAGATATAGAAATTGAGTAAACTACATATCTTATAAGTAAATACCGAAGTTACTGTGAATTTAAATTCTGCATATGCGCATTTCGACAACTTATGTCTCAT
>MJUU01007301.1:118990-139410 GCA_002080025.1 Modiolus philippinarum
GTTCTTCGTCTTCAACCTTTTGCTTCTACTGAATTTTGAAATTTGTATAACTTCCTTTTCAGCGAAAGTAATCAGTTTTTTGTTTAATGTTAATGTTTATGTATTGTAATTTTTACAACATAAAACTGTTATTTTTATCATAACTTTTCTCAAAAAAAAGGAAAAGAAGGAATTATGTATAATTAAATTTATCAAAGAACTTACCAAAATAAAAAAGAACATTAAGAAGATGAGAAGAGCTTTAAAGTAATTTTGAGAAAAATCAAGTAAAATGGAATTGATGTCAACGAAAATATACTTGATTCTTAGACTATTATCCAAGGTTTTTCGCATCTCGTTCATTTATTCCATGAAGATAAAACAAATTTGACTTGATGTATCCAGAATTGTTGTCAAACTTTTCTTTTTTTGTCGGTCCATGATTGATTGACCTCAATAATTTGAATTTTCACTGTTTCAAATGTATGGCCAGATTATCTAAGATGACGGGTTAGTTGGACATTTAATCTTTGTGTAAAAACAGCGGTGATTGTTCCATCTTATATTAAAGGGTGTGGATGTTTCCAAAATATACTGCATCTTGCACGGTTCACATGTCAAGATGGAAATGGAGTTTGAAATTGGCATAGACTTTATTCTTCCCTAGTCACCACTCTCCTTAATTTAGTCTCAGTGATCGCTGAGTTGCAACACTTACAGTTGCTGCGTTCACAAGGTTTAAACACACCTGTAATCGTTGGGGGTACATTTTGATTTCGGACTTTACAAAACTGTCACATAAACCCTTTGGTTGCCAGAACGCCACCACTAGTGGTACTGGAAATATTTTGTTCAAACTTTGATCGTTCTCAAATAGCCCCAATGTTCTTTATGACTAATATAAGTTATCATGTATTGAACCAACTAATATGATTATTTAGATAGTGTCGAAAATCGTTGAACGGCAAGCGACCGTCAGGCCGCGCTGTTCAACTATTTTCGACACTATCTAAATAATCATGTCAGTTGGTTCAATGTATGATAACATTTTTGTGCGGTTATCCAAACCTATGTTTGTGTTTAACTAAGAAAACGATAATTACAAAATGACCTACATTCAACTACACGATTATACACATAAACGCTATGTCGGATGACCGCGTACTCTGGACAATACACAGCCGAATGAGATGTATTGATTTTTCATGTTGTATACAGTTTAAATGGCGTTTTCGTAATACATGGAGCGAAAACCTTTGAAAATGAATGCAAGTAAAATATTTCATATAATTTACATGTTGTTCCAAGTATAGATGTATTTCATATTTAATTTTTTAATGTAAATATCAGGCTGAAATTAGTGTTACATTACGTGGAAGTAAACTATGTTTAATTACGATATGTTTATTTATCAATGCTTACTACACGTTTGTGAATTTTGTCCTTATGTACAATTCTTATATGTAGGCTTTTGAATGACTTTAATCTAGGTGAAACACTACATTATCATGATTATTGATTGTCTTGTTGTGTAGGGTGGACATGGTTATTTAGCAGGTGGTTAATCAGCCAATAGAATCCAAGTTAACATCCGCATAACCGCGCAATGATATTTTTCTCAAATCAGGATGGCATGTTGTGAACAATGGGATTCCGGGATTGGAAGATTTCTTTTCTTTGTATTCTAAATGTAAGTCGTTTGAATGGCATTTACCTTGTTAAAAGGTGTGGTAATCCCGGCGTCGTCATAACCACGATAAAGAATATGCTTACGGAGCTCTCTGTCGATGTTACAGTACATTTTCAGAGGAACAAATTCTCTTAATGCGAATAGCTTGTCTATTTTGTGAGTGTTTTATATTAAATGGATTTAGAAATTAGAATTTTCAAACCTCAACAAAACAACTGTCTCTACTTAATTTTGTAATTTGTATCAAAACATACCTAAATTTCCTTTTCAGCACAAGTTGTATCAATTTTATAGTTTAAAATGATATAGAAATTGTGTGCGTTTTCATTTATTCTTGTAACTACTAGTAATCAACGTCTGGTCTCGAATATTTTACTAATGAATTCTGCATCTTATATAAAGATTTTTTGGACCTTGGGTCTCGTACTGTGCCAGTTTATTTGCATTTTCCACAGTTTGAACCTTTTATTGCAACGGCTCTTATACATCTCGGTGTGCATTGTGAACAGTTAAAAAAATAACCTGCTAAAATTCAGATTTATTTTAACTCTGAAAATAGTCATTGCGACATACTATAGAATAAAAAAAGACAACATCAAACAGCTACAATGGCCCGAAAAACACATTCATATGCCACAGTGTACCAAAGAACTATATTATGTCGTTTAGTATCTGGAAGAAGAAAAATTCCAACCTGTGAAAGCTAATAAAATAGATAATACCTTGGCAGGATTTACTGACGTAACGTAGAATATGATGACATAAAGTACGACACCAGCAACAGGTAACAAGTTCTCTGGATGATCTATTGCTATGTCAACGATGATGTATACCACAATGAAAATGGACACTGCTGCCTTCATTATCCTTAAAAACAAAAAGTAAAAAAAAAAAGAATAATGCAAAACAAAACTAACTAGAAAAACTTAGCAAAGCTCACTAAAAATACCCACCGCACCCCCATTTGATTCCAGCAATTAAAAATCAATCAAATCAAATTCTGTAATGTCAGGTGCACATCTAAATTATGTCATAAAGAATGTGTTAACGTTTCATGAAAATATATTCCGTGGTTCACGAGGAGTAGCAGATAAGATGTGGGTACCAATTTGTAATGGCCAAGTCTATGTTTTGCTATGGGAAACCCTAAAATCAATTAAATCAAATTCTGAAATAGGAGGTGCACATCTGCATTATGTCATAAAGACTGTTAAAGTTTCATGAGAATCTATTCGGCGGTTCCAGTGGAGTAGAGGCTAAGAGATGGTTACCCACTTGTAATATAATGGCTAAGTCTATGTTTTGCTATGGGATACCCCCAAATCGATAAAATCAAATTTTGAAATAAGACGTGCACAACTAAACTATGTCATAAAGAATGTGTTTAAGTTTCATAAAAATATATTCCGTGGTTCAGGAGGAGTAGTGGATAAGAGATGGGTACCCACTTGTAACATAATGACTAAGTCCATGTTTTGCTATGGGAAACCCCCAAAATCAATCAAATCAAATTCTGAAATAAGAGGTGCACATCCCCATTATGTAATAAAGACTGTATTAAAGTTTCATGAAAATATATTTATTGGTTCAGGAGGAGTAGCCGATAAGGGATGGGTAATCACTTGTAACGTAATGGCTAAGTCCATGTTTTGCTATGGGAAACCCCAAAATCAATTAAATCAAATTCTGAAATAAGAGGTGCACATCCACATTATGTCATAAAGACTGTGTTAAAGTTTCATGAATATCTATTCAGTGGTTCAGGAGGAGTAGCCGATAAGAGATGGGTACCAACTTGTAACGTAATGGCTAAGTCCATGTTTTGCTATGGGAAACCCCAAAATCAATCAAATCAAATTCTGAAATAAGAGGTGCACATCATCATTATGTCATTAAGATTGTGTTAAAGTTTCATGAAAATTTATTGAGTGGTTCAGGAAGAGTAGTGGATAAGAGATTGGTACCCTCAAGTGTAACGGACGGACAGACGGAAAGACGGACGTAAGGACGGACGGACGGACATTCCCATCACTATATACCCCCCACTTTTCAAGCGGGTGGTGGTATGAAAACAAAACAAAACAAAACAAAACAAAAACACACAAAAACAAAAACAAATACAAAAAAACGAAGAACAAAAAACAAAACATAGCATTGAGGTATGGTAGTAAGTTATCCTACTAAAATAGCATAATACAGTTATTTGGTATAATAAATTAAATATATAACAGATAGGTCCCCGAGGCTACTCACCAGATTTGTCCGTTCAATCGAAATTTACAGTTTTTATCAAAATTTTAACCCCTTAAAGATATTAGGGCTTCATTTTGTGTAAAGCACTCGGTGGTTGTCATTGGTACTGGATTTGGCTTCTTGTTTCGATATTTATGGTAATGTGTACTTCTTTTCTGACCATTTTTGGATTTTGGATATTAATTGATCTCAGTTTTGCTGATGAGAGGTCACTCTTTAGAACACGTAAACAGCATAATATAATGCAAATTTAAGTATTTTTGTACCTTTTTTAAAACTGGGAAGCACGTTATACTTTCAGAAATTCATATATAGTCATCCTGTATTGGAATTTAATGCAATAGAACAAGGTAGTGAAAAGGCAATACCGATTATAATAATGATTATAGTGTGGAAATTAACATCACATAGCTAATTTAGACAAGTGTTGCAAAAATAGAACAGTTTTAAAACTTGCACCTAAAGAAATATTACTGACAACCAAATGAATGCTTTTGTATAATCATCCCTTCAAAACAAATGCTAATCTATATACTTTACATGTATATCTAAATTGATTATGAGAGTAAAAACTCACCAGCGTAAATGAAACATACAAGACTCAGTTCCAGGCCTTGAACAAAACGGTAAGAGCGTGTTCTGTTTCCATTCCGTGATCGCAGGTTTGTAGTGGTCCGAAACCCAAAAACCAATTATCATGCACAATCCAAATATAGTGCAAATTAATAGTCGCCATTCTGGTTCTCCACCAAATTTATAATACATTGCGTAGGCAACATACCCAAGAAAAGCCAGCAATAAAATTGCCTTCATAAGAATTTTAATGAAACGTGAATTTTCTTTGAAGAGTGAATATAACGCTATCTGAATTTTTAGCGTATGTCTTGCACAACAATCCATATCATTTTCATCCTCCATTGCAGCATCTCCTCCTCCTGACTTACCATTCGGTGTTATATTGTCCTTCTGTACCTGTAGTCAGATTGTTAAGGTATGATTTAACAAATATATGCTTATAAGCATAAATAATTATTTAGTACACGAGATGTGACTACAACACTACAATTTAGGGATCACTTATCCTCAATTATATAAGATATTGTGTTCCATGTTCGAACTTGTCTGCTTTATTTAATATCATGATTTTGCTGTTTTGAATTCACTTTGAGCAAAGTTCTTTCTTGAAGGCTTCACGATAACTTCAAAATGAAGAACAACAATAAAATCGTTGCTCTAGTGCTGGGTGTTATAATGTATATGTATAGACTGTGACTTATGTGCATTTACGCCATATCTTTCAATTATTTATTGTATTAAATTTGATTATGTCGGCCGTTATCGTAAATTACACATTTATTTTCATATTTGTCTATTTTTATTCAATTCATGGATAATGCGGGAAGCTTCTTTTTAGCTCTTGATTTAAAAAGAAAAGCAAGTATGCCAGTGCCGGTACCAAGTCTCATTGTCCCGAGTCCCTATAGTTGTTAAGTTTGTATGTTTTTGTTGTAGGTTTTGATTGTAATTTTCGGTCATCGTAGGTAATTCTTCTTATCTTTGCTGTTTCAATTTGATGAATTTCAATCATTGTGGTAGTTTCATGTTTTCTTGCTAATATCCCTTATACCATTTCAATTTCATTAAATAGTGAAACACTTACTATGATGTAAGAGTGTTTGCTCTTTGAAGGCGTATTGATGATTTCAAGATGAAGAACAACAATATAAAAGTTGTTCCATTTCCTTATTAATAGGGATTTTATCCCATGTACAGTTTCTCCATATCCCTTTATTTGTTTAAGGACAAGCCCATACAATTCAATCATCGGCACATTTAAAGACAAGTAAGTGTAGCATCCCGATGTTCAAGTATCCTTATCCGGTATGATATATTAAGGAGGCTCACTCCTGGTGTTGATTATATCAAGGATTTCATGAACCTATCTTCGTTTTTAAGCACTGTTGACTAAATTTAAACTGGTAAAACGAAAAATATAGGTCGGTATGTTTTTAACGGGGATACAAGACATTGAAAAATTTGGGCGGAAAATGGATTTCTTTGGATTTTCCCTTAGTTTAACATCAGGACAATTTTTTGTCTAAAAGGATAGAAGTTATATCATGAATTTTTAGAGAATTTGTCAAGTGTCTTAATTTGACCAATAGAAGACATTCGCGAAATAAAAAGTGTGGGTCCGTGTGCAAAATTCTTTAATCTTTTGGACTGTAGAAACCAGAGGAGTTCCGAAATCTGACAGAAATTCGAAAATGTGATGGGTTAGCTTCCTTAAACAAGAAAAGTACGAATATAGGTTACGTGAACTTCATAATTAGTACTAGGTGTGACGTTCATAGCTATGTTTTTGGAATTCCTTTTCGGATGAAATAAGTAGTAGCTGACATATTGGTTATTGAGTGAATGAATATCATCAATGTGTCAAAAGACGGAAAAAGTTTAATCAGTAATGTGCTTTACGTTTAATCTTTTGAAAGGTTTGGTATTAGTTTGGCTTTCTAAGTAAAGATGGTTTGACGAAATTTCAATGTTGCCATTGTCCTTGGATTGTTCGTTTTAGACTGACGGTCAGTTTCTCGCTTACTTTACTTCAATGTTGGATCCTTTACAAATTTTGTAATTTTTCAACAGTATACGTAGAAAGTCTGTAAGAATTCCAGTGGGTTGTCTCATTGAAAATGAGAAAAACCTGTCATGTATCCAACCTTTAATTTCTGCTTTCGCCTCATAAACGATGTTCTTTTTCTTACTAATCAAAATGTAAGGAATATTTACACTAGATCTATCCCAATTAGCTATAAATTAAAGTGACTACTGATACAACTTCTTCAGTTTCGTACTTAGATCTTTTGATATACATTGACGAAAATGGACATTTGAAATCTAAGCTATTTGACAAACGTGATGATTTTAACTTTCCAACAGTGACCTTTCCCTTTCTTAGAAGCAATATACCTACCTCTCTAGTGTATGGGTCGTACATTTCACAGTTGATGTGTTACTGTCGAACATGTAGTTCATACAGCAATTTTTTTTTATTAGAACCAAAAACACTGTCCCAAAAGCTGCTGAGTCAGGTATTTATTCAGCGTTCGTTACTTTCATTTCTCATGACATTCATTTTTTTTATTTTACGAATGGATATAGATAGCCTTCTCCATGATATCATTGTTAGATATGACATGTCGCTGTCTCAAATGGAACCTTACATTTCCAGCTAGATTTCACGTCTTAATGGATTTGACATTACCGGTTTTGACTTAACCTTGGATTGACTCAACTAAAGTCATGCAAAGCCATTGAAGTTTTTAACTGGATATTGTTTATTTCAATCAATGCAACGTCGCCATTTTTAGTATGTAAGAACGTATATATATATAGCGACATGGAGATGACAATCAACTCAACAGGAGTCTGAACACTACCCTCCTTACCTCGATATCATCAAAACCTTTGTTGTCATACACCACTGGATCTGTTATAATATTGTGGCTAGGTTTCTGTTCCTCTTGCCGTGATTTATAATTCTTCAGTTCAACATCCATCTACAAAACTGTATATAGATGGTAGAAAAATTTGTCGGAAATACTTGGATATACTCAGTATATAAGAGTTTATCATTTGTACTTAATCACTTTCTATTAGCATGTATCGTTTTATATTTATTGAGAATTTAAAACTAGAAAACTTTTAGCAGAGCTCACCAATATCTTCGATCCCCATTTGATTCCAGAAATGAAAAAAAAATCAAATCAAATAATTCAAAATGGTTGGTGCGTAGTGGCAATATGTATTGAATATTCTGTGAAAGTTCCATTGAATTCCACAAAGTGTACCGTCTATTTTGACAACCAGGATATTGCTGTCATTTCCTTTCTTATAAAAATCTACCAGAAATTTTTTTTTTTTTCAATTACTCTTCTATTACCTGTGATGCTGATTTCGGAAAAAACTAACCTAGTAGCTGAGACTGTTCCACGTCGCCATATCGCTATGACCCTTGTGGACATACATTAACTAGGAATCTTAACATCATTGTAGATAAAGAAGTTAGACAATTCTTTAATATATCCCACTTTCAAAAATAAACTTGCTAGCATGTTTCGATATCATTAAAGACGTTGTAACCAATTATTGTAAAAAACGGTGCTAACGAGAAAGTGCAGACAAGCATGCACTAAATTTGTTTAAAGATAAAATTATTACCAAGGTCACCAACTGAAACAAGTTTTATATAGATACTTCTGTTGAGTCGCCTTCAAAGCTGTCTGTAAATAGAATAAAGTAAAGTAAAAATTGAAGGATTTTGGTAAAAATGTGTGTTTGTACCTGTTGACAAGGCTTCTAACAACGTTGCTATCGTCTGAAAGAAATACTGAAGCGATGTTCAACAAAGCGAACTGGAAATGTCAGACACTTCCAAACTTACCAATTGGGACGAAAAAAAGTTAACCAAACAACATTATAAGGATACAGAAATGCTTAAAGTTCCACCTTAAAATAAAATTTTACCTACCATGTACTGGGTTCCGAAGCTTCATAAAAATCCTTTCAAACATCGTTTTATTTCGGCATCTAATAAGTGTTCTACTACTAATTTATCCATCCATTTAAATAGTTCACTTACCTGTATATAGGATTTGGTTATTAAAAACTGTGAAAAACTTATCGTTGTCATCGTTTATCTTTTGTCTTATTCGTGTTCTTCATGTGTAGTTCCATAGCAGATTGTGGCATATAATTAAAATTTTCAGCCATTGTAGGTGTTTCCTGTTATCCATTTTTTTATGTTTACCAAAACTCTGTGTAAATTACTTTTTGTGTGTAAATTTCTATTGAAGATTTAGATAAACTACAATCAATTCAAAGACCAGTCTCATCTATCGACAGTTATGATTTTTCTATACTTTATACTACCCTTCAGCTTAATTTGATTAAATCAAAATTGGGACAACTTATTAAATGGTCTTTTAAATTTTCTGGTCAGCAGTTCATTTGCTCTAACAAATTCCACGGATTCTTCTCTAATTTTACCTACAATAATCATTGTTCCTGGACATGTCATGATATTATCAATGCACTCAATCTTTTGCTGGACAATATTTTTGTTCGTTTTGGCAACACTATTTATCAACAGGTCATGGGTATTACAATGGGTTCAAATTGTGCACCTCTAATTGCAGATCTTTTTCTTTATGGTTTCGAAAGAGACTTCATAAAAAAACTTCAAAACGGAACCAATCCAAACAGTGATAAACTTATTTCTATTTTAAATGAAAACAGCAGGTATGTTGACGATATCTTTACTATTGATAATCCCTAGATTATGTAGACATTACTTACCAGTAACAACTGAAATCAAATAAAGCTAAAAATAATTCCAAATACTTTTGCTTCCTATTTCGGTATATTTGGTATTGAGTACTTTTTTCTGACTATTTTATT
The DNA here is from genome assembly GCA_002080025.1 of Modiolus philippinarum. Lineage (NCBI taxonomy): Eukaryota > Metazoa > Mollusca > Bivalvia > Mytilida > Modiolidae > Modiolus > Modiolus philippinarum. Next base: position 128,373 of record MJUU01007301.1, read on the forward strand.
GATTATTACTTTCCATATTATTTGATTCTAGTGCTTCCTTGAGACACGTATAACAAAATTTTACTGTTCATGACGCAACTTTGGTATTTCTATACTTTTCAATGATAACAGCAGTAATATTGACGGTATCCTTACTATTGATAAATCCCAGTTTTTAGATCATGTAGACATTATTTACCCGCAACAACTGAAATCAAATAAAGCCAACAATAATTCCAAATACTGCCCTTTTCTTGATCTAACTATTGTTATTGACCCCGGTAAAATAAAAACTAAAATAAATAAAAACTAAAATATCTGATAAACTGGATGATTTTTATTTCACTATTACTAATTTCCCTTTTCGTGACGGCGACATTACTCTAGCTCCATCCTACGGATATATATTTCTCAAATGGTACGATTCGCACGAGTTTGTTCTACTCGTGACGATTTTAATGAACATAACCTTACTATCAAAGCCAAACTTTTACAACAGGTAAGCTTACTACTAAGGGCATTTCTAATCCTCGTTTTAACGGAAATGTTGTTTAGAATGCCAGAAATTGATTAAAAATCCAAAAAAGCTGAGACGTAGCTTATTTTCTTTACGTAAAAGGGATATCGACAACATATTCTGCTTGCTCCGTTGAATAACTTTGAGACCTAGTGACCAAAAAAGTTTGCACACATACTGGCCTCTCACTCATAGTGCCGACGTCTACTGAAATTTATTATTATTCTTTTTTGTAATTTTTTATTTTCAAAGCTTGTGGTTTACATATATATTATGTAATTAATATACATTGAAAAACTAATATATAGTTTCACAAAGGGATAATATGTACATTTTTTGAAATTATGGATTTCCTTGTTTGGGTTCCAGTGCTGCTGATGAGGAATAAATTTCCGAAATGGCCATACAGCTCATTATAATTATTGCAGTTGGAGTTTACATGTGTTATGGTCTCANGTTCATTTATTATTCTTTTTTGTAATTTTTTATTTTCAAAGCTTGTGGTTTACATATATATTATGTAATTAATATACATTGAAAAACTAATATATAGTTTCACAAAGGGATAATATGTACATATAATTTTTTTTAATTAGAAGTTAATTGTACTATTAAAACTTATGAAGATGGTATATTGTCAATTCCCAAAGACAGTTAAGGTCAATAGGGCAGCAGCGGTGGACAAAATAGGTGATCCCCAATGTCCCTCCACTAACCCCAACCAGAAAGAAGAATAAGTTTTATAGAGGTAAACAAGTTGTTTATCACAGAGAGAAAAAATATGCAAGGTGGTAAATTGTTTCACTCATTCTAAAAACAACACACAAACTCTATCATACTTGCAATCCAAAAATAATTATATTACAGAAATAAACATGGGGCGCACACACAGCACTGTCCAGTTGTGATGTGCCCCGAATATGCTAATAATAAAATTGCATTTTCTCCCATACACACACATTCTCTTACATTCCTACCAACCCACACCCCTATGCATCATTCCAAATATTTTTTAAAGGTTGCCACTTATTTTCAATCAAAGTCCCAACTACATGAGATTCTTGACCAAACCTTTCGGGAAGTTTTTGGTTTTTCGTCCGAAGTGCGACGGTTTTCTACCAGCAGACTAGGCTATTTGAGCTCGCCGGCAGTTTAGCGGCGAGCACCCCTTGACCAATCTTTAAAACTTACGTATTTTAAGTTCGTCCTTAACAGTGAAAAACCTTTTAATTGTGGAGTTGGATTTATACAAAAGGTGCAAAAAAAAAAAACATAAGTAATAAATTTTGGATACATGTGTTAAATTCTTAGAAAATGGTAGTAGAAAGAGATGTGCATGAAGATTGGGACTTTTTTCTTGCAAATCCAATTCGGTTTAATAAAATGGTAAAAATTGGGGGGTGAAACTGTATTTTATAAAGATTGGTTTGTCAAAGGCATACGACGAATAAATGATTTAGTGAACGATGACGGATCATATCTTTCTTTAGAACAGTTAATACTCAAATATGGAATTAATACAAATTTTATGCAGTATAATAGTATCATGGCAGCGGTAAAATATTCTGCAAAATCCTTTAATATTGATAATCATAAATTGCAATGTCTTTTTATTTCTTCGTTTATATCAACTATTTTAAAAGTAACCAGAGGCTCCCAGGAGCCTGTATCGCTAACCTTGCTTTAAGTTGCCACAATCAAGGTAACATTGTAAGTTATACAGTTGATCTTCTGTTTCTCAAACATTCGTAGCTCAAACACCTCCAATATCTTGAACTGTTTTTAAAGTCTGATCATGTTTTACTATTTTTCTTTGTTTGGGCTTTTTTGACAAAAAACGTTCTTGCAAAGGACCACTTTCGACACCAGTTTTGAAGTCGAGATGTCCATGATTTTGTAAATGGCAGTCAACAAACAATTTTCAACATCGGTTTTGAAGTCGCAACATCAATATCTACTTGGAAATCAAATTTCATTGAAATCGGACAATGTTGGATTTTCCCGCCTTTTTGGTAGCCATTTAAATAATGGCGGTCAAACATCAGTTTTGAAGTCACCACAGCATGGTAAACATTTCATCAATTTTCACTTAACCTTCATCTTCTATAGTTTGGGAAATAAAAGAAGAAAAATACGAAAATTTCTGAAAAAATTCGTTGAAAAAAAGGCAATAACTCCTACAAGGGTTTATGATTTTCTTTTAAATTTCAGTATGGGTAGATCTTGATATGTTGAACATTTTTGCAATTTACACTTGACCTCTATTTGTTACACTTTTTGAAATAAAAAATGCAAAAATTTTGAAAATTTAACGGAAAAAGGGCAACAACTCCGATATGGGTGTCAGATTTTCTTCAAAATTGCACAGTGGATAGATCTCATCATGCTTATCATTTTTATCCCATGTCAGATATTTGATATCTGTAACGGATTTCGAGTTATTAGCCAAAAACTGCAATTTACCCCTATGTTCTACTTTTAGCAATGGCGGCCATGTTGTTCGACAGAGGGACAAACTGAACATCAGTTTGAGAAGCCATACCTTGATGATGATTCAGGCTAAGTTTGGTTTAATTTGGCTTAGCGGTTTTAGAGGAGAAGATGTTTGAAATTGTTGACGGACGGACGGACGACCGATGCATAGTGATGGCAATAGCTCACATGACCTTTTAGGCCAGGTGGGCTAAAAAGGGATGCAGAGATATTTATGATGTACTTAATATAAATAAGATAACATCGAAAGGTCAATTAAAGTGGGCTGAAATCCTAGATCACGAAGCAATAAATTGGAAGCATTTTTATGTTTCCATTTAAAGTTACTTGTAATACAAAATTACAATGGTTGAAGTATAGAATCAACCATCGTATAATAGCTACTATCAATATTCTTTCAAAAATAGATATTATAAACATTCTACCTGTACCTTTTGTGAAAAAGACAAAGAAACTATTGAACATTTATTTTGGAATTGTGAATGTACCTAAAATTTTCTCAGTGAAATTGATAATTGGTTTCTTGTAAATGAAGTAAGTATCCCAATCACAAAAACTTAATTTTATCTTTGGCATCACATCTAATATCTCAAAGGGGGAACCATATACCGTAATATTATAATTTCGAATATCAAACAATATAATTATAATACTAGATATTTTATAAGCAGAGGTTATCAATACAAGCATTGAAAGAGAAATTAAAATATGTGTTTAGAATAGAAAAGATGTTGTCTGTTTAATGTAAGAAAGTAAACCTTTTTGATAAAAACTGGAAAAAATTCGGAAGTATATTTATATAATTACAGTATTATTTGAACAGGACAGTTTCTGTCCTTTCTCTCTCTGACTATCGCCTCTTTCTATCCTCTCTTTGTATCTTTTTTCCTCATCTCTCTTACTTAACTTTCCTATAAAAATTAAAGGATTTCAACATTTTTGATATTACAAATAAAAATAAATAAATATTTAAATAAATGTGAATCTAGTGTTTATGTATGACTTAATGATACTATGCAAATATTATGTATTCTATGTTGGAATCTTTGAAAAAAAATATACGTATTGTCTTTTTCTTTCCCCTCAAGATTGTGGTCGTAGAGTAAGTGGTCTACCTGCACTGGGCTTTATTCGTTTTTTATTATACTATAGGGAAATGGGACAGACAAAGGTTTAGATACCCATAAACCGGTTTAACCTTACCGCTGGCTTTTGCTGGTGCCGGTACCAAGTCCGGCTGTCCCGAGTTCCTATCGTTGTCTACGCTTGTCTTTTGTATTATTCGTGTTTTTCCTGTGTAGTTCCCTGGCAGATTGTGGCATGTAATTATAATTTTCAGCCATTGTAGGTTTTTCCTGTTTATCCATTTTTTTTACATTAAGAGGAATTGTCACCACAAAGTGTGCACCTCTCTCGGTCGGACGAACAAACGGACGGACACCATAATGACCATATACGCCCCTCTAGAGCGGAAGGTATAATAAGCTGAAAAAAATAAAATAACGTATATTTACCCCTGTTAAAAATCCTCGCAAACTTACAGGAATGTGTACCTTATTACAGGTGTATTGATCAACGTTATTAACAACGGAGTACAGTGTAATATTACTGGTAACCATGATACCTTTGTTGCATATTGGTTGTTATAATCAAATAGTGGTTATTTGTTTTCGTTCAGCTTTTACACATATTAATGGTTCTAAATGTTATTGGTTACATCTGCACTGAAGAGACAAAAGTTGTCGAAATGTCCATCTGCAGGAACTAACTTTACAGTAACGTCTGTATAAATCTATTTCGTTATTGATTGTGGCCTGTGATTGTAGGTGTTTCTAAGTACAATCATTATTTCATTTATTACTAAGTATCATTGGTTTGATGCCTTTGCTGGTGGACTGTTAGTCATGAAGGGTATTCACCAACCCAGTAGTCAGTGCCTTGGTGCTTCTTCAAAACCTATTTCATTTATAAACTTGTAATTTTAGAAAAATTCAACTATAAATAGGGAGAATCTCTTTTGAACATAGCTCTGTCCCTAGAAAAATACAAAAAAATACCATAGTTGCATAGTAAACAGTAAATTTCGTTATGCTGTACACGTGTTTCAAGGAATAACTTCTCATCAGCAGCATTATAATCAAATAAATTATGGAAAGCCATTTTCCAAAAGTAGTCTAAAAAGAAGTATCCATTATCAAAAATATCGAATCCAGTACCAAAGTAAGTGCGAATCGAACCGTCAATCCAAAACGTATAATCCATGTACAATGACAACATCGGAAACAACAAGGAAACGGAGACAAAACATGAAGACACGCACACACACATCACTTTAGACTTGCTATTTAGATTTCCTTTGATTATTTGTTCTAACAGTAATTTCAGTTTTCATTTTTTACCCACTCACCTTACAATAATACTATTCTAGTTGAAAAAAAACTTTCAGAGAAAACCTCCGTCAAAGCCTTCTGTCGATTTTATCTAGTTTGTGCCCAAGTCGTAATTTCGGTTTCCTAAAATAAAAGTACATAATTCATATGTTACTTAAAAAAAAAGATAGATCAAATTGTACTGACGGCTGCTTTATAAATATATTTTCATTGTTGTTTTACATATCTTTACATTGTGTCTTTTCTTGTGTTTACCTAATTTCTTTATTTACTGGGAATTCACACATTCATTGCTTTGTTTCTGTGTTGCATTTTAGTTTTTGTCTTAATTGATAATGTTTGTCGTTGTTATTGACTGTATTCTAAAGAAAATAACAGGAGTTTTTCAAACTTTTATATTGGTGCCGGTTGTGCAGGAAAAAATTAGTCACGGATGCAACAGATTATGAGTACCCTTCCGGAGCTTAAGATGATACCTCTAAGTTTTAAGGTGGTCACTCTGTTAGTGCTTTGGTGTAATGGTGGTCTTATAATTGTTGTTTATTTGTTTTGTCTTGTTCGTATTTTCTCCATTTATGTTACATCTGTTTTACCGTAGTTATGAATATTCAGATTTGGATTTTTTTCTTCCTGCAGTTTTGCTTTGATATTCCTTTTCATATATATTATACAACATACACATACAACAAAGTCTCTTCACGGTAAAACAAGGCAATGGAGCAACGCTTTTATTGTTGTCCTCCATCGTTAAGTCACCATGAGGACTTCAACAATGAGCTTTGCTCAAACCTCATGTTTTTGTCTTGTTTGTGTTTTTTCCATTTATGTTACATCTGTTTTACCGTAGTTTTGAATATTCAGATCTGTAAAACAACACAATGGAGCAATTGTTGCCCTTCATCGTTAAGTCACCATGAGGACTTCATCAATGAGCTTTACCTCATAGTAAGTTCAAGACGGCCCTAAGCTCCGGTTTGAGCCGAATTCATTGCTGGGTGTTGAGAAATTCTACATTTGTATATCAATGACTTTGTGCCATTTCAAAACTTAGAAATTCACATAACATTTCTAGATAATAGACTTTTATAAAATCAGGAATGGATCCAGGAAACTCCAGGATACAGAAATTGGATCGATACATATCTAGCTGCAGGTTCACATTGAACATTTGAATGCTCCATATGTACATTAAAAAGTATCCGGTCTCGACCTTGATTCGGTTATGGCATGGGTTTATATATATAACCATAATTTATTTCCCCTTTTTATTGACAATCTCATTCTCCCTCTCTTGGCAAAATCTATCCTGCCGTTATGTTATGAAATCCAGATTATACTGGTCAAAGTGTTTTTAGATTAGTATAATCTGGATTCCATAATTATGAAGAACCAAACACAGGTTTCTGGGTCAGTAATAACTGTCGGGTAATAAAAGTTTTCGTCAGTTTTGGAATTTGAATAACCTGAAGAGTATCTCTTTCGTCCGTTTTGACGTTATATCATTATTAGATAAATTGTTCTTTCAACTAATATATGATTTTAACTTCCGAAATTTTTAAGTTGCATCTATATTGGAGAAGCATTTGTCGTTTCAATGACAACCTCCAGAAGTCAGAATACCAAGTACAATGACGGGAAATGCACATGAGACACATATACAATATATGTACATTGCCGGAAAATATAAAATTTATTTGACAAGCTTTAGGAACAGGTAGAAATGCGAGGCTTACTGGACATTTCTCGCCTGTTTCGCAGAGGGTACAAATAAATTTTAAATTTCAGAAAATGTACGTATATGTATATTGTTTTATCCCGCAATCATCTAAACTCTATTTAAAATGCATTTTCTTAATGAAGCGGGACCAGGAAGAGAGTAAACAAGTTCGGCCATTTTGGTGTAATTCCTGACGTCATAGGAGAATTTACACTGTGACCTCAAGGCATTCGAGGTTTTCAAACCAGTCGCCCGTCTTTTCCTCGTTCAAATTACAGACCGGTTATCAGTGTACTCTACGAATACGAAATGATATTCGCAGGGTCGTATTCGTCTAGTAAATACCACAATTTCAGGATAAACGGGAAAACCAAGCAATGGAAACACGCTTTTATTGTTGTTCTTAATTTTAAAGTAACAGCGAGACCCTCATAGAGAGTTCAAGCGACCCCTAGCACCGGTTGGAGGGGAATTCATTGCTAAATGACCAACAACACTACAATAATGTCTGTTTTTACTCATGAATGATTGTCAACAATATTTTACGAAAGGATATGGAGTAAATGAACATGAGACCATAACACATATGTATGGCCATTTCGGAAATTAATTCCCCATCAGCAGCACTAGAACCCAAACAAAGAAAATCCATAATTTCAAAAAATGTTAAAATGCATAAAACCAAACGAAATCCGAATAATCAGTAACATCAAATATAGCTAAGGACAAAACTACGATGGTAGGAGTTACACACATATATAGCTATGTGTACACTTTGTTCAATTACTATAATCTAAATTTATGTAAATTCTGAAACCTTAGGATTAACTCCCTCCATCGTAGTTTTGTCCTTAGCTGTATTTGATATAACTGATTATTAAGGTCTTTCCCACTTTGGTGGAAAGACCTTTTTGTAATTTCTTCTGCTGATTATTATTATTTTTTCTTTTTTTTTTCTTCCAACATTTGCAAAAAAGTCTTAAAAGATATCACTTTGATACTTGGTACCATTCATCTCCAAGAATTTGGAATTTGAAAGGGAGACAACTCAATTTTGATTATTTTCTTAACTAAATAAGGGAGATAACGGTGGCACAAACCATATCTATTGTTTATATACCAGCGGGGCACTTACGCTTCTCAGCGGGTATGACCACATCGTTTGTTATCGTTATCTTTAATTTTGTTATCTACGTCATCGACAGTACAGAGTTTTTCTGATACATATCATATGGTATAAGGACTTGAATATCAACCCTTAAATAAAAAATGACTTATTGATATAGGGTTATGTGTTTTCTCGATGTTAATCAAACCGTAACAAAACAGTTCTGTAGGTTTCATCTTGAAATTTTTTTAATGTCAATTCGCAAATAGATTACACAATTCCATCTTCTAATTCCATTAACAAAAATAGGGATGTCGGAATTGGGCTGACTAGTTCACCAACAAAGAAATATATCAAAGAATATATCAAGGGAATGAGATTCATCTTCGATTTCGTTTGAATAGAAACAAAAAACAGAACACAAATACAAAACAAAACAAAAGAAAACAAAACAAGAAATCCTGCAATTTTTGCCTTAGATTAAGGTTTAACCTATTCTATTGTAAGATACTTTTAACAATTGGATTTGGTCAATTAAGTTATTACAACTTATGGATTCCTTTACATATGATACAGTGATACAATACAAATGCATACGTCAGTAAATATTCTAAACGATTAAAAAAGAATCTCAAAATGAATGTAACTATATATAACGTGTATTATATAAGTTCAATTTCAGAGGAGAAAGATAACAAAAATGCATATTTGATTTAGAAATAAAGAAAAAAAAATAACAAAATACCGAACGTTACTGTGCATTTATAAGTGTTCGTGATCATTATCCTCGGATGTGATAATCTTACGTGAAACTATTAGATTTCTTGATATAATGCTGCACAGGAAAAAACATGTATTTTCCTCTAAAGATACTAATCCACTGCTAACAATGACTTATAATGAGTCTCCTGGACTGCCAAAAAGTCAACTTTGAACATCAATTTCAGTGAAATCGATTTCCCTAATAATTCGGCACTTTTTTAAAGAGTGGGCATTCAAGAAGAAAATTAATGACATCTAGTATATGTCTATATTGACAACTCTGTAAAGATCAGCATTAAGGTTACTTGAGCACCCAGGGGGAGTACTCTCAAATTTTACCCATGCATAGGCTCGTCCGAAAGAAAAAAAATACCATAATTTGGAAGTATACCCCCAAAAAATACCTATTATGATAATACAGATAATACAACCAAAAAAAAAAATACCAACAGATACCAAATCCAAAATTTTAGACCCAAAAATACCAAAGAATTTTTATGTTCTGACATTTGTTTTTTATTACAATGCTATGTAAGAAAAAAATAACCATTCCTAGGATTGTTACTAAGCTGCCAAAGCACTATAAATTGGTGAAGGGTCCATCAAACAATAGGGATACGATGGAAGCTTGGTGCCATATATTATAAACAAAAAAGCCGTATATTTTTATGCATGTGGTCAATCTTTTTCAGAAAACTCAGGTACCCGTTAAAAAATACAAATGAAATATAACCCCCCCAAAAATAACACCATATTATTGTAACCCCCCAAAAATGCTAACATTTTTTGCGCCCCCCAAAAATAGTGAAATCTAAAATATTACCTCAAAAAATAGTCCAAGCCTATAGAAAATATTTGGTACCCCCTTTGAGCTTGAGCAATGGCGTATTTGGATGTGAAGTATCGCCGGAGAAAGAGTATTTACACATCAATGAGTAATCAAACTTTTGTTGAAATATTTTGATGGTTGGCAACTTTCTTGTGGTAATTAGCAACGGTTTTATCGTCGTATAAGGCATATAACAAAAGAAATCAACTTTAGGGCCCAAGAACAAGGTTACAACTCTACGCAAATTCTCTCCGAGTTGGAACATTTTCTGAGAATTAAGGAAAGGCAATTCACCTTTTATTGATCCCACCGTACGATTATTACGCAAGAAAACGGCAATAAATTATAAAATCTAACTATCTTTGTATTTGCAAAAGAATCATTGGGGAGATTTTTGCAATGACATCTCTTCTGAATTTGAAAGTTAGTACATATTTTTTTTTGTGTGTGTAAGTAGTATAACACGCTAGTTGAGATCCATAGGCCCAATGTTAAAGGTCTTCGATTTTTCCTTCCGATTGGGAGGGACTTTTCGACCAATTGTCGATCTGTTCTGGACGTCTTTTTGACGAGGTGCTTATGTACTCTGATGTGTCATTGACCTTTTGACCTCGTCCTGTATGTCTCGCCTTTGGCTTCACCTTTCTTCTGTTTAAGATGCCTTCATTTGTGAAGCTATTGCCTTGCCCTGTCTAAGATGCTTCCACAGGTATCCCCTTTAACTTAGGTCTCCTGCTAACCCTAACCGTAACCTTTCACTCATCTTTGCACTAACCCTATCTTTTTTTTGCTATGTAATGTTGTATATGTTCATGGCTTACCCTAACCCCTAACTTAATTCTTATTTTGACCCTGGTCATTGTGTGCTATATGTCATGTTCTCTAAACCATACTTTAACCCTAGATATTTTACATTATATATTAATTATGTTGTATTCCGTAAGTCCTTATACATTCGTTTCCTGATTTTGTTGTCATTTGTTCATGACTAACTCTAACTATCTCCCTTTTTTAGTTACTTCTGCTTTTATCCAATACTATTCTTTCTTTATCCAACCTCTAACCCTAACCTAAGTTGCTATGACAACTCTATATTCATTCATTATTTATTTTCGAATATTATTCTAATATTCTCGTGTTATCACCCTTTGATCGACTCTAACCTAAGTTGCTATGACAACTTTTATTTTTTTTAATTTTTATTTATCATTTATTATTTTATAATTCTATAATTTATCCTTTT